>OY796881.1:52047334-52271875 GCA_963680785.1 Diplosoma virens | reverse complement strand
TGTGTATTTTCGGAAGACCATACATGCGCGTCGCTGAGAGCCAGTGGGTCGGATTGCTTCATAAACTTGCTTAGAAATTAGGTACTCTTTCCTCAGCTGAAGTAATCGTCGTTGTATCCGTGATTCAATTTTAGCAGTGTTGTCGAATTGAAATTGTAGTGTAAATCAGTGTAAAATTGAATCACGGATACAACGACGATTACTTCAGCTGAGGAAAGAGTACCTAATTTCTAAGCAAGTTTATGAAGCAATCCGACCCACTGGCTCTCAGCGACCGCGCATGTATGGTCTTCCGAAAATACACAAAAAGGACGTACCCTTAAAAAGGACGTACCCTTAATGGCTTACTTCTCTTCTTCAACCTGTTCTCGAAAACTTTTCCTCTAATTGTTTGTCTGATTCTTTCACTTTTGTAAAAGAAGTCAGAAAATTTACCTTTTCTCCTTCCTCTGTCTTTCTTTGTTCCTTTGATATTTCCAGTCTCTTCACTAATGTTCCGCTTGCTGAAACCATAGAAATCTGCGCTGATGCCCTTTACAATGACGACTCAACGGCGCCATCCTTTCCACGCAACATCTTTGTCGAACTAATGCAGCTAGCCACCTCCTCTGTGGAATTTAGCTTCAATAACAACATGCATCGACAAATCGACGGCGTCGCTATGGGCTCACCGCTTGGTCCAGCTTTAGCAAACATTTTTGTTGGCTACCAAGAAGCGAAACTTTTCAACATCGCCAAAAGACCGTTGGTGTACTTCCGGTACGTTGATGATACTTTCGCCGTATTCAACAATGAAGAAGACTGCAACAATTTCTTCATCCAGCTCAACTCTCTCCATCCCTCACTTCGCTTCACCTATGAAAAAGAATCTAATCACTCTCTCCCTTTCCTTGACGTGTTAGTAGAAAGGCATGATTCAGAATTTCTCACTTCAGTATACAGGAAACCTACCTTCACTGGCCAATATCTACGTTGGAACTCTTTTAGTCCACAGAAACGGAAAATCAATCTAATTGGTACTCTCGTTCACAGAGCTTTTATGATTTGTTCTAAAAGCAAACTGGACCAAGAGCTTGGCAAAATTCGTTCAATTCTTTTGGAAAATGGCTACCCGGAACGTGTAATCAATTCGACTTTCAAGCGAAAACTTCAACAAATAAATTCTAACCCGGTCCACACAGTAAAAAAGTGCCCTGTCTACCTACACATCCCATGGATTGGAAGCGTTTCGATGAGGTTCGAAAAGCAGATTACGTCTGCTGTGAAACGCTGCTTTTTCTCCGTCGAACCACGTGTTATTTTCAACACCCGACAGCTCCTTCCAGCGATTAAAAAAGACGTGCTACCTTCCCATCATCACAGCAATGTTATTTACCAGTTTTTGTGCCACTGCGATAGTCGGTACGTTGGTCGCACGTCTCAACGGCTAGAAGAGCGAATTAAACAACACGTTCCTAAATCCATCACCAATCCTCGTACCTCGGCCAACCGCCAAAGTCTTTCCCGCTCTTGCAAAAACAACATACGCCCACAACAATTTCACGAATCCGCTATTGGTCAACATCTTCTTGACAACGCCCAATGTGCCCTCCATTACAGCAACGAAAAATTTTCTATTCTCGCTCGAGGTCGCTCTTCCTTTCACCTTTCTGCTCTTGAAGCGACTTTCATTAAATCTCTCAATCCCTTTCTGTGTAAGCAAAAAGAATTCGTATACTCTTTGAAAATTTCTTAATTTTTTCTCTCATTGGTTGACTCTTTCAGCCAATGAGAACTCTACTTTCTTCCTTTATAAATTAGTTCGGTTTCAATTCTACTTCATTCTGACGATTTCCCCTGAAGAGTGTCAGATGAAAAGCTTTGGGAAGAAAAATCTTTTACTTCAAGCAATCTTCAAATTCTGTACCACCAAATGTTTATTTAAGAGGAATTACTTTTTTTCTCTTCGCGTTAAACGAGAACGATTTTAAGATTACGCGATAAGCTCGTGATCACGAGGTGACACGATATACGACGCGGTAAGCATTAGCCTACAGCAAGAGCAAGAACTACGCCTTTATTTAAAATTATCGCATTACAATAGAAAACAAATTATACATATTTGTTTTTCAACCATTTCGTCTAGTATAAAAGTAAAAGAAAAAAAACTTTACCAAACCAGACGTCATCATATTGGCAAGAAGCATGTCTTCCTACAATAGCATAGGTAAAGCTTGCTTCTAATGCTGTGGAGTTCCTTCCTACAAGGTACAATCAGAATCACTCATTGGCAATAGAGAACGGGCAAGCATGGTATTCATGTTCTTTAGTTCGCAAATTGGAACTGTTTATGAGCAGTGGGGTACGCAGAAATTTACTGAGGGGCATGGGCAACCGTATAGGCTTGTCCATGTTTTTTAAAAACAAGCCAAGATTAATTTTTAGCAACTTCTGGAGAGCAACGCCTCCTAGACCTCTTATTTTAGCACATTTAGATGTTTCCGACTATTTTTTAGAAGATTGTCGTCATCGATATTTTTCTGTCTGAACAGACACATCAAATTCAATAAAACAAACAGTGCCGAAGCCGCGAATCGAAGAAGTTCCCATCTGAACGCAACTGGTTACGAGTTTAAACTTAGCTGCTTCAATTTCGCCAACAATATTTAATCTATCACCCTTTCAATAAAAAAAGTGTTTTGTTGTTTTAAAAAAAGTTCAGACAACATTTTCTCAACAAACTGCCAACTTACAGAACGTCAGTTAAAAAAACAAAATGTTTTTTGCCATGGCCCAACGTAAAGCCAGCATACATGGGCGTCCCGTGACTAATTTCCAGGGGGGGGGGTACAACTTCTGGAAGGGGCAGAATTATGCAAAAATACAGTTTATATAGCGAAATTAAAGTATTTCTTAATAAAAAGTCAATTTCCAGAGGGCATATGCTCGCTTTGCCCCCCAGCGGACGCCCATGCCAGCATAGCTAATTAACTAAGAACTATTTTTAATTAAGCAAATAGAAACGCTTAAAAAACAAATAATTAATAAAAATTGTAACTATTAAAAATAAAATTATGCGTATATCAAATGGAGCATTGTGCAACACGCACCGAGCTCATGCCGCTCAAATAAAATTGATTCATATAAACTTGAACAAAGGAGAACAAAGTTACATGGGCATTTTGTTGGCAGAATTGGCAAATAGTTGGCAATTTTTCCGAATTTTTATACTGTCATCCAAAAACTGTTCGAATTTTTTTTCAACTATCAGACCATAGAAACTAACATTTTTTTTTATTCTTTTTAAATGTTGAGGCATAACAAAAATATATAGGCTATCCCTCATCAGAAAATGTTCCATTATTTAACAATCAAAGCAATTGAAATTTTATCAAGCGAAGAACTGTAGCAGAAGTACATTACTTATTGTCGCTGTTTTGTAAAAAGCTTGCATCAATATTTAACACAAACAACTAGTAATGTCTTTGAATAAAAATTTTGGCCAACTTCTTACCAGCGTATCACCAACTTAGTCACAGGGCAAACAGCCAATGCTGCCTTCAACGTTGGCCCAACACATTACCAGCAGCTGTGAACACGAATTTTACTGAGCAAAGAAACAGAGACAAAAAAGCTTTTTTGAGTGTAAATTTAATTTTTTTCCACTTTGGTACTTAACGCAACCAATAGAACAAACCAGAACACAAAAATAAATCATCGGCAGTGTTGTGATTGTCCTTCTTATCTTATAACCTAAGATAACTATTTACCATAACTGTTTATATGGCTTTAATCAACTTATAAAACACAACGCTAAAATCTGTACAAAACAAGCACAGTTAATACGAACAACAAAACGAATAACGCACGCAATAAACGAAGCTTTGTTAACTGTAAAGGCACTTTAATTTACAGCGTGGTTTGCTTACAAAGAAAAGGAAAAAGGTCTAGAGGCGATTGTTACGTCATATTTTACAACATTTTACCCTCCTTTATTTGGAATTAAGGGTCATATCTAGGCGGGGGAATACCAAGGTTTTCGCGTGTTGATCTACGGGGGACCGTAGGGGGGCAATCTTTTTCTGTAAGATGTTCATTTGGTAGGACATCTGTGTTATCTTCATCATGGAGTAGAGGTGAATTTGCATCAGGCGAAATTTCATTTCCAGGTTTTTCCGTCTGCTCCTGCGCAGTTTCTGGTATGGTCTGTTGGCTGTTTTTCGGACAAGGAGCTAAATCGCTTATCGAAACGGTCCCTTCTCTTCCGTCAGCGTATCGAATACTGGCGTATGTAGGATTGGCTTCAACCAATTGGACCTCTTCTACTAAATCATCGTTTTTGTGAGTTTTCACAAATTTTCGTAACAAAATTGGGCCCGGAGTGGTCAACCAAGCAGGTAAGGATTTTCCTGATGGAGATCGTCTATCGAAACTGAAAAATAGCTCATGTGGAGTGCTGTTAGTTGTTGTGTTAAGTAAAGATCGCAAGGATTGAAGAGCATCTGGCAATACTGCTTCCCATGACGAAATTCCAAGATTATAAGTCTTTAATGCCAGCCGAATCGCTTTCCAAATTACCCCGATATAACGTTCAACTTGAGAATTTCCTGTTGGGTGGTACGGTGATGATTTACTGGATGCTATTCCTCTTTTGAGCAAGAATTCTTTTAGCTCTTTTGAAACAAATGATTTCGCATTATCTGAATGTATATAATTGGGCATACCACAGAAAGAAAACAACTGATTTAAACAATTTATTACCGTCTGGGTATGCATGTTGGGGCAAGGAAAGGCAAAGGGAAACCGGGAGTACTCATCAATAATCATTAATATATACTTGTTTGGTGTTGAAGAAGGAAGTGGCCCTTTAAAGTCAATGTTTATTCTTTCAAAAACTTTTGTTGCCTTCACAAGAGTTTGTTCTTCCATTCTATAGAATCGAGGCTTTAATTCTGAGCATATCTGGCATGTTGAACACACTTTGCGTACATCCTCAGCAGAAAAAGGCAAGTTTTTTGTTCGAACAAAATGCAACAGCCTCGTTATTCCTGGATGACACAATCCTGAGTGAATTTCCATTAAATTTGAAGTAGACATAGATGCACAATAAGCTCTAGTCAATGAATCTGCAACCACGTTGTCCCTGCCTGGGCGATACTTGATTGTATAACTAAATGAAGCAAGCTCCAGTCTCCAACACTGAATTTTATTATTCTTAATTTTTGTTCTTTTGCGATTATCAAGCATAAAGGCAACTGATCTCTGATCGGTTATCAAGGTGAAGTGCTGTCGGGAAAGGAGGTGACTCCATTTTCGCACAGCTTCGACTATGGCAGTTGCTTCCTTTTCTACCGCAGGATAATGTACCTCACTGCCTTGAAATGTTCGTGACATAAATGCCACAGGGCGCCCATTTTGATTGAGCGTGGCTGAAATTGCCACATCGGATGCGTCACACTCGACAACAAAAGGTAAATTTTCATCAATAGAAAGTAATACAGCTTTTTCAATTTCTTTCTTAAGAGCATTGAAATCATTTAGAGCTGTGTCATCTAGCGGAAATTTTGTTGTCTGCTTTAAACTCTGGATCTTATCCGAAAACTGAAAAATCCACTTTGCGTAGTAGGCAAATAAGCCGAGCACACGTTTCAAGGCTTTTTGATTGTTAGGAGGGGGAAGGTTTTGAAGTGGTATCAACCTTTCAGGATCGGGTTTGATGGTACCATTACCTACACAATAACCCAAAATGTTTATATAGGGGACAGAGGAAATAGTTTTAGAATCGTTCAAGGTCCAATTTCTCTGCCGAAGCGCATCAAACAATCGAGTAACATTTTGATCATGCTCTTTCTGAGTTCTCCCTGCTACCGTGATGTTGTCTAAATATGGGTAAGTGTCTTTTAGCTTTGCATCGTCAATCATTTTATCCATTTCTCGCTGAAAAGCAGGAACACCGTTTGTGACACCAAACGGAACTCTAGTGAATTCCCACAGTTTTCCTCCAGCTTCAAAAGCAGTGAAAACTCTATCTTTTTCCGCAATGGGTATTTGGTGGTACGCACTACGCAAATCAAATGTTGAAAAAACGTGGTATTTTGCCAACTTGTTTACCAAAACATCGATTCTTGGTAAAGGATATGCGTCGAGATCAGTATACAAATTAATAGTTTGTGAGTAATCTATGCACATTCGTTGTTTATCATTTTCCGCATCTTTGACAACAACAACTTGAGCGCGCCATGGTGAAATGCTGGGTTGAATTATGCCTTCCGCCCTCAGACGGGTTATTTCACTATTTATAAACTCTTGGTCACTTTTGTTAAATTGCCTCGATTTGACAGCGATGGGTTTGACGTCATTTGAAATATTACGAAACAATGAAGGAAATGCTGCAGTAGCACTTGAAATTGCACACACATTTCGAGCCACAATAAAATCATTTTTACGACCGCCAAATTTAAACACGACTTGTTTATGTTGAGATTGGAAATCGTGCCCTAACAATAAGTCAGTACATAGGTTTTTCATAATCTTTAATGATACAAAATTATAATTTACACCATTAATACTTAGATCAGCAACACAACGGCCAGCAATATTGTTTTTTAAATTAGATGAGGCCATTAAAACGTTTTCATGATGCGGAAATAATTTTAATTTTAATCTCTTTGCCGTGGTCTCTTTAATAAAACTACTCGAACTCCCAGTATCAATCAACGTAGAAACTTCAACTCCTTTTATGTAAGCTACGATCGTTGCACTTGCTAGACAGTCTGGTGCCGGTCGAATCGCACACAGATTAGAATTGTACATACAAGCGCTGGCATTATTATTAATCTTAGTTTTACATACTACAGAAAAATGGCCTTTTTTATTACATTTATAACAAACAGCATTTTTTGCCGGACAATTACTTCTGCTGTGGTAGGTTCGGCCGCAAAAATAGCACAATTTACTCACATTATTTGTCGCAGCCAATGTAGAGTTTTCTATTGTCGAAGTAGTTTCCTGCGGAGCTCGTGGCCCGCTTACATCAGGCACCGTGCTTGTAGATGCTAGAGTTCCGCCATTATGGCCGTTCACTGTATAGACTTCGGAACTTTTTTGAGCTGAGTCGAGGGTCCTTGCTTGTTCAAACGCTCGTTCAAGTGTCAACTCATTATTTTCTAGCAAACGTTGTCGGATAGTATGAGAGCTTATTCCATTAATAAAGGCATCTCGTATCATTTCCTTTCTGTACTCTTCACTTGATACATTAGCAAAATTGCAGTCCTTTGAAAGTTGCGTCAGTATTAACAAAAAATTGTCTAGAGATTGGCCCGCTTCTTGCTTTGTAGTAGCCAGCAGGTGTCGAGCGAAGACAACATTCGGAGTTTTAACATAAAGACTTTTTAAAACTTGAATTGCGGCCTCGTATGTTTCACATTCATCTATGTGATCATACACTTGATGAGACACGCAATTGACTAAAACCTTAAGTTTGTTAAAATTTCTCCGTTCCTCATGATGGGCGCCGGTAAGAACCTCAACGTAGTTTTCAAAGGTCTTCAACCAATGTTTCCATTCTTTCGCTGCTGAGTTTGAGCCAGGATCTAGATTTAGCCTGCATGGCTGCATCAACTTGTCCATTTTTATAAGTTGATTAAATTGTTGTGATTGTCCTTCTTATCTTATAACCTAAGATAACTATTTACCATAACTGTTTATATGACTTTAATCAACTTATAAAACACAACGCTAAAATCTGTACAAAACAAGCACAGTTAATACGAACAACAAAACGAATAACGCACGCAATAAACGAAGCTTTGTTAACTGTAAAGGCACTTTAATTTACAGCGTGGTTTGCTTACAAAGAAAAGGAAAAAGGTCTAGAGGCGATTGTTACGTCATATTTTACAACAGGCAGAAAGTTGGCATTGTTGGTTAAATGTTGGCAATTTTGCCAACTTTCTCCCAACCTAGCCGCGCTAAAGCCAACGTTGGCCCAATGATGAATGTTTACTGGGATACTTTTCAATGTAGTCTCCATCAAGGTCGATGCACTTCTCCAGGCGGTGCTTCCATTCTTTTTCCTGTTTTTGAAGTAATCTGCTGACGATTTTGTGAGCCATGTTTTTGCTGCTTGCTTTGCCTCATTAGTGTCATTAAAATAAACGCTTTTTAAGTGTTCTTTGAGTTTTGGGAATAAAAAAAAGTCAGATGGGGCAAGGTCTGAGCTATGAGGTAGATGTGGCAGCAATTCCCACTAAAATTCTTTCAAACATCTCTTACGATCCGAGAAGAATGCGCTGGGGCGTCGTCGTGATGGAAAAAAATTCCACGATGGAGTTTTCCTGGACGCTTTTCAGCTAATTTTGCTCTCAATTTCCTTAAAACTTCTACGTAATAGGCGCCTGTAACAATTTTTTAGATTCTAAAAAATGTACTAGCACAACTTCTTCAGAGTCCCAGAAAACAGTTGCCATTACCTTCTTGATAGACCTCTCAGACTTGAATTTGATTGGGCCAGATGATCCACGTGGGAGCCACTATTTGGACTCCTGCTTTGTTTCAGGATCATCCCAGCAAACACACCACGTGAATTCCACGTTAGATTTAGGTGGAAATCGGGTGGCGAAATAACGTGGCAAAAATAACGTGACCACAACGTTGCCATAACGTAAAAAAAAAATATTTTGAGTTTTCTTTAAATCACTTTTAAATAATTAGAACAGAGCTAAAAAAAAATTTAAATGTTGCATTTTTAAAAAATACTATTTTTAATCAATGTTATTTTTTAGTGGTATTTCGGTGGCAAAAGTAACGTGGAAAGTTTCACGTAGCATCAACGTTGACGCCACGTCATATCGCAAAAACTTTTTGTCAATTTTAAATCAATCTGAAAGCAAATAGAAAAGTTATAAAAGTAGCTTAAAATATAAAGCTATTTCAAAATACAAATAAATTTGTATTTTAAAACAAACGTTGTCTTTTAGTGGAAAGTCAGTGGCAAAGTAACGTGGCCAATTCCACATGGCATCAACGTTGCCACAACGTGAATCCGAAACCAATTCAATTTTTGATTAAAAATCAATGATTTGGCATTTGATAATGTTATAAAACTACATTTAACAATCGAGTTTGTCACTTTATTGGAGACATAAATAGTTTTGAGTAAACGTTGTAATCGGGTGGTGGTTGGGTGGCGAAGTAACGTGGCAATGTGACATGACATCAACGTTGCCACAACGTGAATCCGAAACCAATTCAATTTTTGATTAAAAATCAATGATTTGGCATTTGATAATGTTGTAAAACTATATTTAACAATCGAGTTTGTCACTTTATTGGAGACATAAATAGTTTTGAATAAATGTTGTAATCGGGTGTGGTTGGGTGGCGAAGTAACGTGGCAATGTGACATGGCATCAACGTTGCCACAACGTGAATCCGAAACCAATTCAATTTTTGATTACAAATTAATGATTTGGCATTTGATAATGTTGTAAAACTATATTTAACAATCGAGTTTGTCACTTTATTGGAGACATAAATAGTTTTGAGTAAACGTTGTAATTGGGTGGTCGTTGGGTGGCAAAGTAACGTGGCAATGTGACATGGCATCAACGTTGCCACAACGTGAATCCGAAAACAATTCAATTTTTGATTAAAAATCAATGATTTGGCATTTGATAATGTTATGAAACTATATTTAACAATCGAGTTTGTCACTTATTTGAAGATATAAATAGTTTTGAGTAAACGTTGTAATCGGGTGGTCGTTGGGTGGCAAAGTAACGTGGCAATGTGACATGGCATCAACGTTGCCACAACGTGAATATATGATGTTGTTTTTAATAATTTTTATAAATTACCGTTTTTTTCATTATTACTTCATTGTCGTTTGCGTTTTTAGTTAAAATAATTTTACTATTTTATCTTTTAGTAACTGCGTATATTATCCTGTACAGAAATATAAGCTTTTGTTACAAACTAATTGTTTTGAGATTGCTTCATATTAAACGTAGAAAATTTAAAAGGTTTCTTTGTCGACAGTTAGTTGGAACACATTCTTTTCGTTTCATAAAGTGTACTGTAGATGGCGCTACCGCGCAGAAAATATGATTAAAATAAACTGAGCGTGCGATGATGTTATGCCAGGCTCTTTGTAATGAAGAAAAGAAATGATATTGTACCTTGTTTTTTCACTGGCTTTCACATTAAGCTGCATATGTATATATGTCCCAAAAACGAGAGATTACCACACGTTGTGGTAGATCTGCCCTTTATTTTTTACAGTGTGCTGATAATTCTATTTGAGCAAAGCATGAGGGAGCGACCTCAAAAAATTTTCGCACAACATATGCTTCGACTGTCTTGAGCACTGAGTTGCTCTGCATGAAATGCTGACTCACTGTGGAAATCGCCATCTATAAACAGCAACGAGTTTGAGAAATGCATCAGCTGACACTGGTTTTCATATCAAGCATCTTAAACAATCTTACATTTATTTTCAATGAATATAAAAACTATTGCTAGCATATGATAATATACATCAAACAATTAAATCGCTTGCGAAGAATGGAGAAAAGTACAAGAGAAAAACGAGATTTACGCAATATAAGCTAGTGCTTGTGCTTGGCACCCTATACATGTATGATATATAGGACCGCTCATAATGCTAAAACTAAAATGAAAAATTTAAAAAAGTATTCTTAATGCGTTGTTTGGACGTGAATAACATCAATTTATAAAATGCAACAAAAAAAACTTTGCAACCTTTGACATGAATGAGTTAAAAACGCGCTGCGTTTCGAAATTAAAAGCGAGCTAATACAATACGAAGAACTTAAGACTGTTTTTAGATTACGAACGCTTTGTTTTTGTTTGTACAGTTCTGCAACTGGAAAAATTAATCCATTTATCAAGACGTTATCGGTTTATTGTCTTTTGAAGAACTGGATTAACACTTTTAAAAGCCATTTGTTTAATTCCTCGATAAAAAGAAATATTGTGAGCAGCGAGCAGAGTTTTATGATGGAACGCAGTTTATGTGGCGTTTTCCAAAAACTTTGACACATTGAAATGATCGGAACTGCAAGTTATTGTTTTTAAACAGATATTGCAAAAAATCTTTTTACTGATATCTTTTTAGTGAAAAGATATGCAAACCACACGACATCAAGAAAAAAATTAACACAGAAAGAGCAATTCTATTCTAACCCACTTAAAAATACATCTTTTTTTACGCAACCAATGACACACTTTATAAGCAAAAAACATAAAGCTACATTTGAAATCAGTGTTGTACTAACAATGCTCAAACCCAGAACACGAGACTTGGGGAGGGGGAGATTTGGAGCTAACTGGAATTGTCAAAATAAAGTCAAAACTTTGAATGAAGTCAAATTTTTTCAAACTTTTATATGAGACAACTCATTTCTTTCTTATCTTTGAAAGTTTTCGAGCAGCAATAAATACCTTTAAATTTTTGTTTATACAGTATATTTTAGGCATGCTAAAACTCTTGAAGGTTTGACTTCTTGACACTCCTCTTTGAACATATTTATTAGTTCTCTATGCTGTTTCTGATTTAGCTTGGTAGGTTTTACAAGTTTTATACAATATTTCACCAACTTTGCAGCTCTTCTGGAGACTTTAAGCGCTGTGCACAATTTTCAGTTTAAAAATCCTTGATTTTATTATAAAAATGCGTCCCAATTTAATCTTTGGTAAGAATAAAGCATTTTTATCTCTATATCTATCCTTTTTACTTACGAGAAAACATCTGAGGCGTTATACTTAGACCTGCCTTCGGAGATTCCAAGATATTGTAGCCCGGTTGAAAATTTTTATTTGGATTTTTTAAGTGTTTATATAGAAATATTACAAATTAAAACTTTGTTTTGATACTGTCAATCAAAAGAAAGTGTCGTATAGTGTCTTTCCCCAGGACAAAACAGAATGACATGATCACACCAGGAAAACTTGCTTTTAATAAAAGGCTGATTTTTTTACAATTATTGGCCCTGGTTGTACCTCTCAGAAAGGAGCAAAAATATTTTTGAAAAAGTGGATAAATTTAGCCAAAAAAGCACTCTTTTCCACCAAAAATTTTTTAATTTTTTAACAATTTTTCAACGAGGATTCTGTCGGAGTAGTTCCATGCTTATGGATTGAAAACATTGTTTTTCTATTTTAATGCAATAATTCGTTTCAGCAACCACAGGCAAGTCAAACTCGAGGCCCGCAAAGTCTTTTAAAAAATCGCCCCAAACTCAAAAAGTTTGGGCAGAATCAGAATTTTTCGGGCTGCAACAAAGAATTATTAGGGCAAAACAATTTTTTGTGTACAGAAAACGAACTGCTCCTGCAGGATAAAGTTTCTTAATGCAAAAAAACAATTAAGAATGGAGATAAAGACCTTTTTTTGTGGCTCTTCTTAAGATTTTAAGTGTTTCCCTTCGCGAGTTCCGCAATTTTCAGTTTAAGAATTTTTAATCTACTCTATGTGGTGAAAATGCTTTGCAATTTAATATTTAGTAAAAACAAAGTATTTTCATTTTTATATTTATTCTTTTAGCTCACAAAAAAACGTCGGAGGAGTTATAATTAGATCTGCTGTTAAAGATTCCAAGATATCCGGCCCAGTTGAAAATTTTTATTTGTTTTTTACATTTTTTCAAAGAGATATTACAAATGAAAACTTTGTTTTAATACTTTTTAAGAAAAGAAGTGCCGTACAATATTTTTTTCTTAAGGACATCACAAATAATGCAATCACATCAGTAAAACGCGGCTCTAAATAAAAAGCTGCTGTGTTTTTGGAATTATTGGCCCAAATTGTACCCCTCAGCAGGGGCGCCAAAGTTTTTTGGCGAAAGTGGCTAAATCTAGTTGAAAAAGCACTTTTTTTTGATGGAAAGGCACTCTCAACAAATGCAAACTTTTATCGCGCTAAAGGAAATGTTTACAAAAACTTAATAAAAAGCAAAATAGTCTTTACTTGTAAAATTCAGCCGCGCTATTTTTTTTATTTAAACTGCAAATAGTTTTGGCTTTGCTTTATTTAATTTTGGACAATATTATATAATTTTAGAGACAGGTATAACGAAATTGTAAGAGCTCTATCTACTTTTTTATGCTCCCGTGTTTTGGATATATAGTGCAGGCAAGGAAAACAATTACCAGTTTTTTATCTCTTTTCAGGTTTTGTTCCTCCTAACTCTCAGCAATGAGCAAAATAAAAATTTGAGCTAGAAAATTATATACCGGTTTTGAACAGAAGCCGCCCTTGCATTGAAAATGCACAAAATGGTCACAAAATACAGTAAACAGAAGCCGCGGCTTTTATTCGAAAAAATGCGGTAGTTATTTCCAGCGTTTTCCAAACCGTTGTTTGCAGATTACTAACTAATTAAAACTTAAATGTTCGGAGTAACTTACTTGTTATTAAACTTATTTATGCTATAGAAGCAATAACGTTAGCGAAATGACAATTTTAGTTTTACTTTTAAAAAAAGCAACCGTTGAATTTTATAAGAGTTGCATTTAATTGTATTTCATCATACCAAGTTAGAAAACGTAACAACTTTAATTGTTTTGACTCCAATATTCACAAAATTAATCCATCTTTGTAATTTTATGATTTTTTCGGGTAATATTCAAACTATATTGATTTAAAACTGGGCTTCACCGAAACAAGTTTTCAGTTGTTAAAAGTTGTAACAATTACTGAATGACGATTTCGGCTCAATAATAATTTCAAAAAAATTTTTTTTTACTTTTTGAGATAATTTAAGTGTAAGCAATTAACAAAAGATATTCAAGAAATTTATAGCTGTAAAATCGTCACCAATTGGCTTAATTAGCAAAAATTTTAAAATTACGATCAACTGAACTAAAAATTTTAATTACTTTTTTTCATGACAATTTTAATTTAAAGTGTATCTTTTAGCTACAAAACTTTTTATTTTACTATAATTTTTTGCATTACAGAAAAAAATTAGTACTCGTACAGAAGAAGAAAAATGAAAATAAAGTTTTGCTTTGCAATTTTAAAAGTGCTGCTTTAAAATAAATTTTTGCTTTCAAATTCTGTATTTTTTCTTGAAATACTGTAAGTTGGACGAACCCCATGAGAAAAGTTGTCGGTTAATCGAAAAGGAAATTCCATTAGAAACTAAACTTAAAATTTAAATCCAGTATAATGCAGCTACTCTAAAAAATCTCGCTTAGCGTAGTATTGTAGTTGCCTTACAAACATATACTAACTAAACGTTGTGTCAACACGATAACAATCTAAAGTGCAAAGATTGATTTAGACTTAAGCGGACGCGGATGTTAAGAAGCCATATGTAGAGCGCAACTATAAACAATTTGCTGTTTTTCGGATCATCATTTTACTAGCAAATTTTTCTAGCATGACAAACAACAAGGTAAAGTTAATTAATGGCTGAGAAATAAAAATGTATTGTAGAGTATTTGAAATATATTTGTTCAACCACTAAAAAAGTTTCCATTATAAAAGCATTAAATAATCGGAAATCAATTGAAGAACATGATGTTGAAAATTTTTTTTTACAATGACTATTTCATCATCTCGCCATTCATTGGTAATATTTTTAGTTCTTTTATAAAACAAGAAAAGCGCATCAAAAAAAGTAGAAATTATCCCAATTGTAAAGAAAGGCCATAATTAGACTTACTATATTTTTGCAATTAAAAACCGGGACGCTTCAGAACAAAGACCTTTATCAGATATATGAAAAAATAATTTTTCAAAAAAACTGAAGGCTAAATTAGTAGGATAAACCAGTGTTTAAAATTCATTTGTTTTTCTGGTAGATTTAGCAAGTTGAACTTCAACAAATAACAGAAGGCGTAATATATTTCGTGTCCGGAATTTTCGCCGCAAGAAAATTGGCCGTAGAAAAATTGGCCGTAGAAAAATTGGCCGCACGGGTGGGCGGACTTCATCAAATAAAAACAACTGATGAAGTCCGCCCGATGTAACGGACGAAACGTCGTGTTAAGTTTTTCTTTGATAAATATATTACGCCTTCTGTTATTTGTTGAAGTTTAACTTGCTAAGTCTACCAGAAGAACAAATTAATTTTAAACTAAGTAATATGCCTGGTAACAGTGTTTATATTAATTATAAAACCAGTGTTTTTCAATCTTTTTCCGTTTGGGGCACATTTTTGAAACTCATCAAAAATCGTGGGACTGTTAGACCGTTTATATCAAGTTTTGTTCTAAAATCAGGTGATATCTAAAAAAAAAGTCTTCGCTTCGCTTTGATCTCTATTTATCTCTAATTCTAAAATTCACACGAAATAAGTCTTTTCAATAACTTAACAGCAAAAAGCACATGATCTCTTACTTAGAATCTACCCGCTACAGTGACATAACAATTGGATTGTACCCAACAAAACGAAACAAGATGGCGCATCACTCTGTTTAATCAATCGGGAAAACATTAAAACATACCATATAAAACAAGTTTATATATCTGTAGGGTTATGTTAGGTGGTTGAAGGGCTTAACCGGGACTTTTCGACCGACCGGCCGGAACACCGGGACAAGGCCTTAAAACCGGGACGTATGGTAAGTCTAGCCATAATTAATTTACTAACTATACACTTATATCGATTTCACCTCAATTTAGCAAAATATAAAAAAAACTATAGTTAATAAAATTCGCTTTTACCTGGTGAAATTTAATTTATCTGCGACACAATTTGACTTTAGACGAAATTATTCGATTATTTATACAATAAACTGTACTTATGATAAAATTATAAAAAATGCCCACAATATTTTATACTTTTGCTGCATTTTTTAATCTAACAAAAGCTTTTGATATTGTAGACCAGTGGAAAGTAAAAATCAAAGAGGTGCTGAAATCACAGGCATCACAAAGTTTTTAGGCGAGCTGGGCAAAATTTTAACAAGAGTACTTTTTTGGTCAAAAAGGCACTCCTCTCAACAAATGCAAAATTTAAGTGTAAGTTTAATGGAAAAAAAATTGTTAAAAAGTTAGTGAAGACAAAAAAAAAAATAATAAATAAATAAAGGTCTGCAATTTTGGCCGCTGTTTCATTTACTTAATTCACAACTGTTTTTGATTTACTCAAAAAGTTTGAACTTTTCTGTTTTAACGGTCTTCATTTTGCACTAAAAAGATTTACATTTTCCTGTTTAAACTCAAATAAAAACTTTTTTGGTCTTCATCAATTTTGTAAAAAAATTTTTGTCTACAATTTGCTAAAATCTACGTTTGTTGAAAGTGCGTTTATATAATAAAAAAGTACTTTTTTTCTAAATTTGGTGTTTCTCGCTAAATTACTGTTACATGTCAGGTGGCTCTTTTTTGAAAAAATTTTGGTAACCCCTAGTCTAGATCGACAATTTCAAACTTTGTGGATTAGATTTTGGTCGAAATTGTATAATTGTAAAGACAAATCTAATACAATGCTTCTATCTTACAAATTAATGGCAATACTATAATATTAATTCTAGAAACCCATGGACTTCTAAATAGTATCTGGACTGGAAACGAAAGTGCAATAGAGCGAATCGGCAACCAAAATGTGGTTAAAAGAAATTTGTGGTAAAAGCGAGTGAATGACAATGTGGCTTGCTGAATGTCAGTGTACTGTGAGCAGCTGTAAGAGAGTAAATGAGTAATGCTTATGTATAAAAATAGTTAGAGTTTTCATATGAAAATTGAAAAAAATTTCATGTGTGTAAATCAATAAAAAATGAAATCTAATTGCTGAATCGTAAAAATATAAGTCCGCCTAATCTAAATCTGAGTTATTCATACGTCTCCTGGTGAACAAATACATATGCAAACTTTATTCTATCAATATAAATTAAAATAAAAACTTTATGTAAACTCAGTTACATTGGTAACGGATACGATAGCTTGAAAAAAATTGCAAAATTAAGAATAACGTTTTTTTTTTCTGTAATTAAAATGATGTACTACCAGCTATTGGTGACAAATAATAGTGATTGAGCTGTTCCAACTAAATATATAATCATACCAAAAATTGTGTTTGTTGCCTAATTTGAAATAATATGTTTCGCAACATGCAATCATTTCATCTGCTGAAATTTGTATTTAAAATTTTAGAATTGAAAGTCAAATTTAGCTGGTTAATGTGCATTATTTCAAGTTATAGTAGTATTCATAAATTATAATTTTTGTGAGGTCGCGACCAACGAAAAGTATTTAACAAAATAATTAATATAGCTTTCTATGAAAACTCGTTTTTTAATTTTGAACGTGCTTCTGCTCGTTGTCACAAAGGCCATGATGTTATAGAAGGACTTTCTTCTTGTTTTTTGATTGCATATGCTAAAATCTTGTGCGTACTCTTAGCGAACAAAACAAAAAGCGAAGATTACAAAAAATCCCAAAAATTACTGGAGCAAACGATGAAATTCCGTGAATTAATGTGTAAGCTTATTGATTCTTGTGAATACGTTTTGTTTAAAAAGTTGTTTTGTCTATTTTTGGCGAATATGAGTTATAAGTTGAATCATTTGTAATAAAATGTAGTTCTTAAACTATATCACATTTGAAATCCTGCAGTGAAGTCTTACAAGCTTACCACATCTTGGTCACTTCGCGAATTTCGTTTCCAGTCCAGATACTAGTATTTCGAAGTCCATGAGAAAGCCTTCTACAATTACAGTTCGACTTCTAAATAGTAAAGCAGGGACTTCCTTTTTTTAAATT
The DNA here is from genome assembly GCA_963680785.1 of Diplosoma virens. Taxonomy (NCBI): domain Eukaryota; kingdom Metazoa; phylum Chordata; class Ascidiacea; order Aplousobranchia; family Didemnidae; genus Diplosoma; species Diplosoma virens. Next base: position 52,254,162 of record OY796881.1, on the reverse strand, counting down.
AAATTATTTATGGCAGTTGTATTATAGTCAATTTTGTTATTGTTGTTTGGAAATGCACCGATTGTCAATTTCACATTATGTTTCATTTTAAACAAATTTTAGTGTGTGCTCATAATCCACATTCTGCAATTTAAAAAGTATATTGGGTTCTGGCGCGAAAAGTGAAAACCGTACTAGCGTGACAAAAACCAAATTAACGAAAAAATTTGGACACATTAACACTTATTTAATCCGATAAAACATTTGGCACTGCCAGCTGTTGTCAAATACTTTTAATGATGAAAGTTGAGGTTAATAAGGCGTGTTTCTTGTTGGTTGTGATGATATTAGTCTAGCGGTTTATTGTTCATAGCTTAAGATAAAGTAATTGAGCATATCATCAAAGCTGATAAAAATATTGTTTTGAGTCAATCAGCAAATAAACTTACAATTTATTGAAGGTGCTGAATTCAGAAACAATAAAAAATTTCAATATGAGGAAACATTTATTCAATTTTTTTATGTACTTCATGCGAATCAGTCGAGTATTTGTTAAAATATTTGTATTAAATACATTTAAAATTGTTACTACTAGGGGCACCCGAATTTTTTAGGCGGAAAGGGCAAAAGTCAGATTGTAGCTTACAACTGCGGACATTACTTTATGTTGCAGTTAATAATTACTGAAAATTTATTGTTGCCATTATGTAGCTGCTAATGCTAATTAATTCTTCACTTTCTTCTTTGGTTGATTTACTACTTTCTCTTTTTTTTCTAAGCAAAGTTTTAGTGAGTAATTGAACTGAATCATTAGAAATGTACGTGTATTATTGATTGTTTTTTGTATCTACTGTAATTATGGAAGATTACGCAATTATCTATTTAGGTTATACATTGTTAAAAATGGTGAAAAATTTTGTCATTGTGAGCTGTATTAGTCAAAACTTTGTTGGGATTTGCCATGTTTTTGGATAAACAAAGTTCGGTAAGTTTTTTTTCTTTGTTTAATGTTATACCGTTACAGGCTGCTTACTTTACCACTGTACAGTACAGTATATTGTTTCTGCCCGATCATAATCTCAAAACGGGTTTTTACACTGAAAAAGGCTTGTTTCCAACAAAATAAATCACTTTTGCTTTTCATTAAACAAACCTCACAACAGAAAAAAGAACTTTTTTTAATAATTTGGCACCTTAGAATTTATCGGTCTGTAACCTAAAACAGACCAATAAAACTTATTCAATATGTTACTTGCTAAGTTAAACCTTGACTGAACAAGAAGGTAAATCGAATATGACAAAATCGTTTTTATAAGATTTTTCAATTACTGCAAGAGCATATTTTTAAACCCAAGATTAGATTTAGCTTTATATTTAAAAGAAACCATTATATTAATATATGTGTTGGTATTTCAGGAAAAAAGCAAAGCAGCCGAATGCTATTATCCTCATTTCAAGGTTTCCGGAAAAGTTATGAACAGGGCACTTCCCGATAAAGAATGGTGGGCAAAACACAAAGCGCAAACCTTTTTGTTAATCCGGTAAGAAAATCTTTACAAATGGGCCTACCTGTATAGACTATGTACAAGATCGCTGAAAATGAAAGGGCAATTGCTTACTTGCCCAGCTGTATTTTGAAAACGCAGAGTTCAGGGGAATAAGATAAATGCCCTTTGAAATTGGCAAGACAAAAGCATTATGTTACTTTTGTCTCAACAATTATATAATCTCGACTTCTAACCAAGTTTGTGATGTTTCCATTTTGACCAGATTATCAAATTTTTTTTGAAAAGAGCTGCATAATAAAAAACAGTGACAAATTTAGCAATGAGGACAAAACTTAAGAGTTAATTTTTTGTTAAAAAGGCATTTTCAACAATCGTATATTTTTGCGTATTGTGGAAATTTTTACTAGAAAATTTGATGAAGACAAAAAACGAAAAAGGTTTTTTCTTTTGACGGGGGGTTTAACTTTTTTCTTTTATTTAACTTTAATTTATTAATTTCATTTGACACGCGAATATTTTGTATCAAAAATGTTAAAATTTAAACGCTTTTAACTTTTAGCATTTTTGATAAAAAATATTCGCGTGTCAAATAAAATGAATATTGAAGACAAATTTTGTTAGTAAAGTTTTTTGTTTGGTCTTGGCCAAGTTTGTAATACAAATGATCTTCCACACTTCCAAGTTTTTAACTTACAAATATGTAGGAAGTTTAAATGAGTTAATTTATGCTAGAAATTTATTTTAACATTTTGTTCCAGGTTAAAGCTGGTTCATTTTCTTATTTATTCTGAGTGTGAATAACAATCTCATTGTTTAAATCAATCCTAATATTTTTTGGGCTAGTGATCTCTTTCTAAAAAAAAATTTACAAAATCTGAAGTGCCACTACGCCCTCTTCTGTTAAAATAAATACATACTCGTAATAAATTTAAAGATTGTTAAAAAACATTTGCAGATAATGTTAGACTTAGTTATTTATTTAGTTATTTAAGAAACAACAATGTTATTGTATGAAGAAAATCATATGAGCTAAAAAATTTTGAACTAAAAATAACAAAAAGACAATCAAGGAATAATTTTTTATTTGACAAATGCACAAAATAACTTCTTAGGACTAAATTAAATCTTTAGTTCCATCTAGCGACTAATCTTTAGACCAATTCTAAAATTTTAGTTCCATCTAGCGACTAAAGATTTAAAAAATTGCATTAAGAAACTATTTATGTTTTTAAAAATTTTTAAAAATTATGGTAAATATATTGTTTTTTATTGATTTATTTTTGCACAAAATTTTAGCAACGGCCCTCTTTTTTTTCATAAACATTTATAGTTCTCAAAATGTGCAAAACGCTGGTTTAAATAATGCGCGAATCTTGTTTCATAACAAGCTGTGTGAATGCAAGGTTTCTGGCGGGAAAAATACTTTTGTTTTTTATTTAGAATAATTTATATCAAAAATGTAGTCAAGAAAGCGAATTAATATGTCAAATGTTAAGACGATATTTTTTGCTTTTTTTGCATATTCGGTCTTAATATCATAGAGATAACAAAATAGCAGGACATATTCGAGTTCTAGCACTTTAACCTGCGTTCTTGAAAAAAAAGTAACAGGGTGAGATTTAAATTACAAAAATTAAAAAAGAGAAAACACTTTACAAGGCTCAAGTATTTTTTATTTGCAGGGTGGTTATTTTATGTCACAGTTTACATGCAGCGATTTTAAATATTAAGCCGTTCGAGCCCGGAAGGGAAGGGGCATTGAAAAAATTTTGTCAAAACCCGAATTTTTTGGGTACTGGTATTAAATCATTTGGGCATAATCGGAATTTTCGAAGCAGCAGCAAGGAATTATTTAAGCAAAATCAGAATTATTTGCGCACGATAAAATATGCCAACTTAAAATGATTTAAATCAAAACGAAGACGCTTTTGTATAGGACAAAAATCGAGAATTTGAACCCTGATTAAAAGTAAAAACTTTTTTACTTTAATTTTGGACGAAAACCAAGAATTGAGACACTGGTAGAAAATAAGGGCCTTTTTTCAGTCATCACTAGATGTTTGAGACTAATATGTGTAGCTTTTGTCACATCTATTGCAATGCCACAAGATTATGATTCGGGCAATTGTCAATAAATATTTTGTTCTCGAAATTATTTTGGCTGGTATGGCTATGTTTATAGCCCATTAAAATTATTACGACTGGCTTTAAATTTGATCACCGTTATTTCTTTATTTTATGTACTCTTAGCGCAGTGCCTCAATGGTGTAGGCCTACTAAAACCACTTGAACTGTTTGTTAGTTTTAAAGGGATCAACTAATAGTTACGTACTTCAAAGGTTTATGCATGGTTGCTTATAGATGAGTGAAAGTAGTTAAATTTTATCTTACATATTAAATGAATGTTTATTTACCTAAATTTTGCGTGGTATTCACGTTAAACTGCGACGTGTTTCATTTTATAATCTAGAAAAACGTAACGACTTTTAAATTTGACGCCATTATTGGCAGAATTAAACTATCTTTTAAGTTGATTAAAGATACTTATTGATTGATAATTTTGGCCCAATAACAGCTTTAAAGAACTATTTTTCCACTTACAATAATAATTTTATCAAAGTGATTTTGTTAGCAATCGGCTCAATCAGCATAAATTAAGAAATTTTTACAAATAACTGAGGTGGTTATTTTGAATTAGTTTTTAGCTGACTATTTAAAATCTAGATGTGTCTTTCTATAAAACTATTATTTTTTAATAAACTTTTTTGCATTGCAGAAAGAAGTAAGTGCTCAATTAGAAATATGAAGAAAAGATTGGAAGTTTAAAGCCTTGTTTTGTTAATTGTTGCAGTAGTGAAATTTAAAATAAAATTGTGTTTTTAATTTTTGCGTGGTGGTTTACCAAATCACTGTACGTTGGAATCGATGAAAAAAAATACTAGTAGGCTTATTATGATGTCTAAAAGTTGCAATTCAAAGTAAATCCAAAAGAAAAAATCTGATTAAAGCTGCTTTTTTCAACTTAATTCCAGCATAATGCAACTAATAACGTTGTAGCAACAACTATTTTTATGTGTTTATTATTCAAATATACGTGTTTAAAAATATTCTACATTTTCTCGTGTTCTTAATTTGCTTGAGCGCATTTCAATGTCAAATCATATTCTATTAAATTTATTCAATTTGCCAACGTATTGCCGTCTAGTGATTTCGTCAAGATGGGTGTTTTTTCGCATGTGTTCATTGCAATCTTGTTTTTTTTGTGTGTGTCTGACCGTGGAATTGTTTATCGCTTTCAATTACAAATACAGTATTAAAATTTTTTCAATTGATTAAACTTTGTTGAGTTAACTACTCGCTTATTATAATTTCATCTAGTAGTTTTGTCTGGTTTTAGGTGCTATCCTTGAAATTAGCCACAAAAACCTACAATGTAAATTGTAAAAGTATAAAATATTAGAAAGTCTTGCCTATTGTGATATTATGGTTTCCTTATAAACGCGGTAGAATGCAGCGTAATATTGTGATCATCCCAAAATTGCAACTGCACATTGTAACGTTGTTTCCACGTCGCAGTTAAACGTGGCAAGCACGTAAAATCTAGGTGAATAAACAACGTAGATACAACGTGGAATACTAGTAAATGCAACGTGGCGTAACAACGTTGTCACCACGAAACCGCGACTCCACACTTTAACGTTGTTTCCACGTGGAAATTTAACGTGGATTCCACGTAAAATTTAGGTAAATGCACAACGTGAATACAACGTGGAATACCAGTAACTGCAACGTGGCGTAACAACGTTGTCACCACGAAACCGCGACTTTACAGTTTAACGTTTTTTCCACGTGAAAGTTTAACGTGGATTCCACGTAAAATTTAGGTGAATACACAACGTCGATACAACGTGGATACAACGTGGAATACTAGTAAATGCAACGTGGTGTAACAACGTGGTGACCACGAAACCGCGACTCCACACTTTTACGTTATTTCCACGTCGAAGTTTAACGTGGATTCCACGAAAAAGTTTCGTGGTCACAACGTTGCAGCCACGGGGATGTGTTTATTGGGATACTGGTAGACCCATGTTTCATCTCCTGTAATAATTTGATCAAAAAAGCGGTCTTCATCTGCTTCAATTTTGAGCAAAATCGTCGTTGACAATTCACTTCTGAGATTGAGCTGATTTGGGAGCAACGCTTTTGGCACCCATCGCGCCGAAAGCTTGCTGAGGCATAAATCGTCATGCAGAATCTAATGAGCTAAGCCAACTAATTTGCCCACAGTCTCAACTATCTGATAAATTGTCAATCGTCCATTTTCTTTGACTAGGTTCCTAAAAAACTCAATTTTTTTATTGTTTTTTGTGGTTGTTGGTCTTCCACGACGCTTATCATCTTCAACAGCTTCTCTACCATCTCGAAATCTTTCAATCCACTTGTAAACACAAGTTTTTTTCGCAGTATCATCTTTATAAATGTTCTGTAAAGCTTGAATGATCTCCGTTCCTTTCCAACCAAGTTTTACCAAAAATTTAATGTTGGTTCTTACCTCGAAATCCTTACGCTTCATGGATGAAAAAACTACCTTAAATAAACTAGCTCTTGACAACTTCGTTTACAAGCGCAAAATGAGTGATAGCAATTATTCGATCACAAAGAACATGCTTTTTATGACTAACATGCTAAAATACGTTTTTTCTTGCTGGCACTCTTGTCACGGGAAAATTCTGCGTATTTTTTTAATGTCCCTCGTGTTACTAGATAACGCAAACCACAATAAAAATAATAAAACTTTGATTTTTATTTGGCAACTTAAAATAAACTGATCAACATAGCAACATTTAAAGCTATTTACTAAATTTAATGCAGTCCATAGCTTAATTATGTACTGTATATAAAAAATTGAGTTCGAAATTCTTTTATTATTGTAAATAGTTTTATTTTTTTCTGAAAAATTATTGTTATAAAAATTATATTTTTTTTATTAAAAAGGTTGCTTAGGTTTGCTTGGGTGCTTTTTGAATATAGAGGGATAGAAGATAGAGATAATAGGTGGCCTATACTATATGTATAAATGTAGCAGGACTCCCAGCCATGGATTGTACAAAATCCATATTGCATAAGAATAGAAAAAATATTTCTTTAGATTCTTTTAAAAAAACCAAATGTTATATTTTTAAAAAATATATTAAATTTGCTTTGATTATTCAAATTTTTTCCCTAAAAACATAGTAATCTCAAAAAAAGTATTCACCTTAAATCGTAAAATTTTTTTCCATTTGGTGTTCAGATGCCAAAAAATTTGTTTTGTCCATTTTACTTCTTGTCACTGCCCCAAAATTCCTAATTTTACCCAAGTTTTTGAGATATGGCTATCAGTATTTTCTTGAGAAAAACTCAGATTTGAAGGGATTTTCAAAAAATAAACAGAAATCCAGATGGAATATGAAAACCCAGATCTAGGCAGAAAAACTGAGGACGGGATCCTTGAAATGCATAGATAACTAGATAATATAGAAAGATAAAGTGAATAGTCTTAGTTAAAATCTTTTTATTATTTGTGTATTTGTGTATCACTTGGTTTCAAGCCTTACTTTGGTTTTTTATATTAAGGTGGTCATCTTTCTGGTTGAATGATTGGATTGCTGTGATTGTGATCGACATGTGATCAATTCAAAACCTGGTTCCATTCTGTTGTGTCCTTGAGAAAAATGCTTAATGGCATTTTCCCCTGCTTGGTGGTCTTGGCAAGCAGTTCTAAATTTTAGTCATATCTCTATAAAATTAAAAAACAAAATAAAAAATTTCAACCTGACAGCAATATCTCGGCATCTTTGGAAGCAGGTTGGGTTAATTGTTTGCCCTATGTAGTTAGCACTTTATCACTTTCCTGTGAGACAAAAGGATAAATATAGAGATTAAATAAAAATAAAGATGCTATTATTTGAAAGTGAAAGAAAACTTGTTGAGCACTTCATCTTGACACATAAAAGTTTTTATGATTTTATAGTTTAATATTTGCTCAGACCAAACTACACTTGTGATTACAATCAATGGTATTGGTACCATCACTTGCTATATATTTCAAAACTAGTGATAAGTTTACTTTGTCAGCCTCTTACTTTGCATAACTGGAGCATTGCCTGTCCATTGCCATAAGATACCTATGTCCCAATTCAATAAAACAATTACTGATTTTTTCAATCATCCAGTCAGCTTGAATTTTTGGTTTTTTTCAAGAAGCCATCATAAGCAATTTTTGTTTGTGAAGCTAACCCACATTCTCACGGTGGTTACTATCACTTTTTTAAAAGATCCTTTTCCTCTTGGTTTCTTTTTTGTTCCATCCTGGTGTTGTAAGAAAATTCTGGGTTAGTTTCACCAAAAGAAATTACTTAATACTTATGGTGACTTCTTTAGGATACTTGAATTTTTTTAATTTCAACTTTCTTTAGCTAAACATTGCACTCTGAATGCTAACCACATACTTCATGGTCTCCAGGTCTCCAGGTCTCCAGGTCTCCAGGTCTCCTGATGCTTTCCAGGATATAATAAGATCTAGATCGAAGGTTTTTAACCAGAGGTCCTTGAAGGGTCCCTAAAGCCAAATTTAAATAAGAATATCCAAGTGTTTCTATTGATTCATTAGACTCTAATCAAAATAGTTCTAATCATTAGAATTATTGTTCTATTTGATCAGTCACAACTGCAGTCATACACAACAACTATAAAAAAAGCTACATCGCATTTGTGATGTAATCATACACAACGTCTATGTCATAATAGATTGAACCAAAAACTGTGCACATGCATGCTGAATTGAGCGCTATAGAAATTTGTCATTGCTGCTACAAGTTTTCTGCTACAAAAGGTTCATAACCAGGAAGGATAAATAAATTAGAAATTTTAGCTATTCAAAAGAAATGTCAACAAAGAGAAAGTACAGTGAAAAGTATGAGGCTTTTGGTTTTACCTTTGTTACTAATAATGATGGCAGCAAAAGGCCACAGTGTTTTCTGTGTGGTAAAGTCCTTGCCAATGCAAGTTTGAAACCAGCAAAACTGAAAGAGCACCTCATATCTATTCATCCTCAGAATGCACTGTATAGTGTTGATTCTTTTCATTCTAAGAAGGCTTGATTTGAGAAATCAGGGACTTTGCCAAAGTTCAGATTCATAAAGACACAGAAGCCTTGCATAGAAGTATCTTATAAGGTAGCTTACCGCATTGTCAAGGAAAAGAAAGCACATATGATCGATGAGACATTGATAAAACTGTGTGCTCTGGAAATGACTGAGCTGGTATGTGGAACAGAACAAAGAAAAAAATTTGAAGCCATTTCCTTGTCAAATGAAACCATCAGGTCCAGAATTACTGACATTTTCAATAATATTCTGGAACAAGTAATAGAGAAACTGAAAGCTTCACCATTTTTATTCAGCATGCAACTGGATGAAAGCACAGATGTCTCTCAGTGTGCCCAGCTTCTTGTATATGTTCAATATATGCACACTGATGCAATTAAAGAAGAATTCTTATTTTACGAGCCCCTCTCAGAAACTACAAAGGCTGCAGATGTATTACAGATGGTCAACAATTTTTTTGCCAAGCAAGACTTCAACAGGAAGAGAAATATAGGTAGTTTGTATACCAACAGAGTGCCTGCAATGCTTGGGGAAACCTCAGGGTTTGCTTCTTTGGTAAAGAAAGAAGCTTTTCACATCCTTGTGATTCATTGCTTTCTACATCAACATGCATTGGCATCAAAAATTTATCACCAGCTTTAAAAGAAATTTTGTCTACTTCTGTGAAGGGCATCCAACTTTATCAGAGCTTGAGCTTTGAACCATCATATTTTCAAAAGGCTTTGTAAAAAAATGGGTGCACAACGTAAAGTTCTTTTGTACCACACAGAAATTCACTGGCTTTCAAGAGGTCAAGTTTTGAAGTGTTTAATAGAATTAAGAAAGGAAGTTTTATTTTTTTTAAGGGAAAAACAAAATCCTCTCTCAGTGCCATTTGACTGTGAAGAGTTTCTTTATGGGCTAGCTTATTTGGCAGATATTTTTAGTCACTTAAATAAAGTAATCTGTCATTTCAAGAACCAGATATAACAATTATGGACATTACTGAGAGACTGCAAGCTTTTCAGGCAAAGCTTCCTTTGTGGAAAGAAGACTTGAAACAGACAACTTCACTAACTTCCCAATGCTCAATGAAGTGATCTCTCAAAGCTGAATCGATAATACTAAAGCCCTGTCTCTTTCTCTGCATGGAAATATGTACAAAAATTTAGATGGATTGCAGCAATTTTTCAAACTTTATTGCTCAGATGATCTGAATTTTGAATTGTGGATTTGCAATCCATTTCTTGCAGATCTAAATTCTATTGGTAATGACGATTTTGCCAAAGACGACCTCATTAAGTTGAGGACAGTGCAAATGCTTAGAAGCAAATTTAGTTCGAAGAACCTTGCACAATTCTAGTGTTCTTTGTCACAAGCTCCAGTCAAAAGGCAAAGTCAAAAGAGAGCCATGTTTGCTCTTATTTCTTTTGGTACTACGTACCTCTGTGAATCAGAATTTTCAGCTCTTCTTTTCCTTAAAACGAAACAGTGAATTTGGTTGGATGCAAAGGACAATATGTGTGTGGCCCTGTCAAAAACCGTCCCACAATTTCATGTTCTTGTTTAAGATAAGCAACAACAACCTTCACATTGACATAAAAGCTTAAAAACTTATTTGGATTATTATAACTATTTTATGAATGTTTTTCTTTCTGATTAATGTCAAAGCAAATCTGGCCTGAGAGCATTCTGCTTATTGGTTGCTTCACTGCTTTTTTCATTCACTTGTGGCTTTATCATTGTTGTATAATTTAATTAGCTCTGCAATGGATTTATTATCAACTAATATTTGTTGAATTATCAATATGCTTTGCTTGGTCTGCAAATTTCTTGACTTCTACTTTGATTAAAAGTTAATTTTGGTGATTACAATGTGTTTCTTCTAAAGGGGTCCATAGTTATTGGTAGAATGTTTTAGGGCTCTGTAACCCACAAAAGGTTATGATACACTGATCTAGATGTTTGTTTTTATTAGCTGCATAGAAAGAATATAGTTTAAATAGACACTCACTGTTAAGTGGACAAATTAAAAAAAAAACTGTATTATAAAAGTATATCTAGGCTTTGTGGTTTCATTTTCATGACCAGTACAAGACCCATTAGAATGCCAGTCAATAACAGCTTTGGTGTAACCTCAATTGCCTTTTGACTGGAGTTCTGTGTTTCCACTCATACATGCAAAAATGGGGTGTTACTTCTACATCAAATTGCAACTCAGTGCCATTAAAGAAACTGAAGACTTTACTATAAAAAGCTTTATTTAATAAATGTAATATATAATACAAAATTGGAACTACAAAAAGTGTAAGTTCTGACAGTTTTGGGTGACAAAACTCATTGCTGGCTCAACTTCATTGCTACCAGTATCTAATCTGGGCAGTGTAGCAGCCTGATATAAAAGAATAAATAAGTCGTGGGTTACTGACTAGTTTGTATATAACCAATGTAGATGCCTTTCCATATGACAAAGAATAAGCAGTCATTTTTCAAGCTATTGTCACAATAATAGCCAGCCTAAAAATTGGATGCAGACCTTATGCTTCTAGTGGGGATTCTAGTCCCTAGAATATATTTTTCTGATGCAGTCCCATTTTGATTTTATGTCCAGCCAAATTTAAAACAGTATTGCAAATTGCCACCACCATTGCTACTATATAAGTGGCTATGTTGTTTTGTTATGCCAATGCTTAGATATAGTGAAAAAATAATATGAGTAAATGGATCTAACATAAATTAGTTGCTATTGAAAAACTTTAATTTGCTTGCTCAAAAATTAACTTTTAATTACTTGAAATTTTAGCATTGATCACTATTAGATATATTTGGCAAAGAATGGAATTCGATGCTGTAATTGATGCTGAGTTAGATGCACTATCAAACTGTTCTTCAGATGATTTAGAACCACTTGAAAATGAGGTGAAAGATGCCACTTCTCAATCAATATTCGACCATCCAAGTTTGTTCTTTGTTATTAGACAATTTTTATATTCTATTATTGAATGAAACGGTGTTTATTAATCTTATAATATTCAATATGCTGATCGCCTTTGGCAAGTTTAAAAGTCCTAAATTATTTTTGAAAGGCATTATGTTTTGTTTTATTAATTGCTCTAGCTAATTTTAAAACTATAGTTGAAGTTGCAACAAAATTTGGGTCTCTTAAAGAATTCTGTGTGTAATTTTTGTTTTTAAATTGAAATCCATCCATAGTTACTATTGCTTCTTGAAGAGATATTTTTTCTCTTAATTTCTTTTTTATTTTTTCCAGTTGCCGCAGGGTGTTTCTGGCTAATTTCACAGACAAAATCAATTACAGTTCTTCAAGGAACCCTAAGTTTTTAATTGTACTTTGCTCATTTGAAAGAGTTTGTTTTTTGGTATTTGCTATTCATGTTAAATAATGTTACAGATAATAGTCAAGTTGATTGGATGCAATTATTTCTTAATCGAACTAATGAACAAGCTGAAAAATTTAAAAATAGCCTTTGTGATATTGAAATTGTTTTACAAGAGGTATGGTTAACTACATTTTGGCTATTCATAACTGAAAAGTTTTTGATATCTATTACATCAGTTATTGACTATTCAAAGTGATTATTAATATATTTAAGTTATCTATACGTTTAACATTTAAACTTAGGATCATATAACCTTTTTGCTCCATATTTTTGGTGCAAATCTTCTGAGTCATTTAAAGAAATATGGACAAGAAGATTACAAAATGTAAAACTTAAATTTAGAATCTTAGCATAATGCCATTGATATGGCATAAATAAAACTAAACATTGTAGCCAAAAAAACATTATATTTAGGCTCCTTAGCATCATAACTTTTAGTATGCTCTATATCATTCTAATTTTCAGAAATACAGGGTGTCCATAAATTATCGTTACAATTTGCAAAGTTTGTTGAACTTTTATTTTTTGAGATATTTTGATTTGATTTGTTTTATAGTGAATGAAAATGCTTCAAGTTTTTTCTTTCTTAACAGGTACTTGTGGAAATATTAGGTTTAAAATTACAATTTAGTGATTAAGCAGAATATTTTTGAATTTAGTAGCCAATGTAGAGTTCATAAAAATGAGCACTCTGCAGGAAGAAGCTCAGTGTGTTTCCTGGTTTATAAAGACAAAGTCAGATGTTAGAGTAAAGTTTCGCTGTGCTTGGATGTCTGACTTTGTCTCTATAAATCAGGAAACACACTGGGCTTTTTCCTGCAGAGTGCTCATTTTCATGAACTTTACATTCGCTACTAAATTCAAAAATTTTCTGCTTAATCACTAAATAAATTGTAATTTTAAACCTAATATTTCCACAAGTACCTGTTAAGAAAGAAAAAACTTGAAGCATTTTTATTCACTATAAAACAAATCAAAAAAAATTGTAAAGATAATTTATGGACACCCTGTATATATAAAAAGTATAATAACAATAGCAAAAACACGGGAATAAAAACAAGGTTAAAAGCCCTACAGACTGTTTCACCCATAAAAGGGATCATCAGGGGTATCTAAAAAGTAAAATAAAATAAAATAAAATAAAACTGCCAGAAAGAATAGAAAACAATAGAAAAAACTGAAAAAAAAAAATCTTTCTGGCAGTTTTATTTTATTTTATTTTATTTTACTTTTTAGATACCCCTGATGATCCCTTTTATGGGTGAAACAGTCTGTAGGGCTTTTAACCTTGTTTTTATTCCCGTGTTTTTGCTATTGTTAATTTAAGCTCTAACTTTGTTATTGAGCACTTTAGAAGTACTGATTTTCATACGGTGTTAAAAAGTATAATATTTAAATTGATTGTTAAAAAAATTTTAAGTGAGTTTTTGAAAGCTAAAAAATTGTTGTTTACTTCAAATTTTTAGTTTTATGTGAGAATAATTTAACTGGACTCGAAATTTCAAGTTTGAACAATATAAGTTAGTTTGTTTTATATTGCTTTTTGGTTATTTTTGCTATTTTGTTTTATAAAAAAGATTTATTGAAAATTAGCATTTGTTTGTAGTATCAAACATTTTTGGAAAAGTTATACTTTCATATACTTTACTTTCATAAAACTTTAAAATTTTCTTTTTCTTTTAAAATTTTTTTTACTTAATTTTACTTTCATAAAACTTTAAAATTTTCTTTTTCTCTTCAAGGCTGATAAAAATGTTAGTCAATGTCAATCTCTAGCATTGTTTTGCCTTGATGAAAATAATGGAAAAAATGAACAACCAAAAAAGAGTGGTTCCTATCATTGTCTTTCAACTGATAACCAGCTAAACTTCACAAAAAAAAGTAAAAATAAATTTAAAAATAGGATGAATGTTTTGGTTTGATATCTATGCTAACCGTACTACATGATACATCTTAAAATTTTTCTTATTTTAAATGTTTACTAAAGTAATATTTTCTTAATCTCTTGTGAAATTCCTTGTCATATCTTTGCAATTACAAGTATAGTCAAAGAAGTTAGTTATGAAATGTTTCAAAAACTTTATTTTCTTTCCAGTTTGGTAATGTATTTGAAAAAAAGTTTTATACAGTAATATGCTGCTGCTTTAAACTAACTATTCATACTATTAATGTCCCTACTATATATTTTAGATAAAATATGATTAAGATGATAAAAATTACTGTAATTATCCTATAAAGAAGGTCTTCATTTTAAATTGATAAACTAATTCTGTTTTTTTTTTTTTTTTTTTATTCAAAGTAATTTAAGACTTTTTTTTGTCAGCAATTAATTTTTTAGAAAACATATCATTAATTTAGGAGATAAGAACTTTAAAAATAGCTTTTTGGGTTGGATCAAAAAGTATTTGTGGACTGCAAATGTAAGCTACAATTTGCATACAATGTGCAATTGTCAAACACACACAATAATGATGCACATTTAAGATTACATATACATGACAATCTAACACACTTGTTTTATTTTTATCTCTATATTTATCCTCCTGATTCGCAGGAAAGCAACTGAGGCGCTAATACATAGGGTAGGCAATTACCCGACCTGCTTCCGGAGATGCCAAGATATTGCTGTCTGCTTGTAATTTAATAGAGATCTGACTGTAATTTAGAACTGCTTGACAAGACCACCAAGCAGGGGAATGTGCCATAAAGTGTCTTTCTCAAGGACACAACAGAATGGCGCAAGTGGGTTTTGAACCAAGACCATGTTGGTCACGAGCCCAGTGCTTTAACCACTCCACCGTGCTGCCGACATATTTTGACATATTTTGACATACTTGACATACTTGACATATTTTTTGAAAAAATTGCTGCTTCTGATTGTAGATATCTTGTAGTTTTCTCAAATATTACAAATTGTGGCAATATGTTATTTTAAAAGCAGCAGCAGTAAATTTTCATTTAAAAATTGTGAAGTTGTCCTCAATTATTTGCAAAAATAAACAAAAAAAATTGTGATAATAAAGTCTTTTTAAAGGTGAGAAGCTATAAATTTTTGCTCAACAATAGTAAATTTATTGTAGTTGATAATTAATAGGAAGGAACAATTATCTGCAAAAATAAGAAATAACCCAACTTAAGTCTGAATATTTTTTAAGTGAGTAGTTTTACGAGGGGCGTTCAGAAAGTAATGCAACTGATTTAATTTCTTGCAGCATTCATTTAACTAACATTTGATTCTTTTGCAGATTAAAATACAGATTTTATAAAAAAATAAGGGTTTGAATTACTGCAATCTGCAATTCAAATTTTAAGCAAACCCTCTATGTATTCTTCATCAGAAGGTAAAACTGGCGTGATTTCCTCAAAACAATCTCAGCAGAAGCAAAAAGTTGTTATTGAATTTCTACTGTCAGAGGAAGAAACAGCTCAGAACATAAGCAGAAGACTAAAGCAAGTGTATGGTGATGGCGCGATTAGAATACAGCACAGTGGCGAGATAGGTGAAGCAAATCAATGATGGACAAAAAGAACCTGGTGAAAGCAATCTTTGCTATAGGCCAAGAAGTGGTATGCCATCTTTTGCTAACATTGATCTGGCAGATGCATTGATTAAGGAAAACAGACACATCACTATTAATGAGCTTGTTGAGTCATTAGAATTAAGTGCAGGGAGTGCTGTAAAGATCATGGATACCCTGATGTATTCAAAAGTGTGTGCAAGATGGGTCATAAGGCAGCTCACAGAGGCTTATAAGCAATCCCACCTAGAAGCTTGTTCTGAACTTTTGGAGTATTGCCATAGTGACAAAACCTTTTTGCAGCAAATAGTGACTGGAGATGAGACTTGGGTTTACGGCTTCCAACCAGAGTCAAAAAGAGCATCAATGGAGTGGCGCCATCCCACCTCACTACACTCAATGAAGTTCAAATCTCAGCAGTCTGCAGGAAAAGTGATGGTGACAGTGTTCTGGGATAGTGTTGGTGTGATACTAGTAGACTTATGTACAAAGGAGCAACAATCAATTCAGAGGTTTACATCAATATATTAAAAAAGTTAAAAGCAAGAATATGAAGAGTTCGACCTGCTTTGGAAATGTCTAAGCTTTTATTGCAACATGACAATGCTAGGCGTCGCGTCAGCCTCAAAATCCATGAGGTCCTTTGGCTGCACAACAATTTAACATCCTCCATATTCATCAGACCTGGCACTGTCTGACTTCCATTTGTATGGGCCCTTAAAGAAAGTTTGAGGGGGCGATATTTCTCCAGTGATGAAGAGGTCAAAACTACTGTTAGAAAGTGGTTAAAAATGCAGCCTGTAGAATTTTACAATGAAGGAATATGTGCACTCATTAAAAGGTGGGAAAAGGCAGTTCGAAAACCAGGAGATTATATCAAGAAGTAACAATGAAATGCTCATGTTATATACATTCTTGTGATGCACGATTTGTGTACCTTTAAAACTCAATGTCATGAAAAGAAACCTGGTTGCATTACTTTTTGAACGCCCTTCATATGTAAAAGTTGTGTATGACACCAATAAACAAAAAAATTTTCTTCATTTTTAACTGTAAGTGCACTATTGTTACTTTCTCATAGCCTATACACAAAAATTTTTTTCTTGACTATACTTAAAATATGGCATAGGGTTGTAGGTAAAATAAGTAAATGCTAAACTATCTAACTGAAAGATTTATTTTCAAATTTGAGTAAAATTGTTGATGGTTTTGTTTTTTGCTTTGGTTATTAAACAAAAACTGTAAAACCTTGTGAAAATTTTTTTTTTAATTTTTAAAATTATTTACTTCAGTTTTGGATGATTTTGGACTTCATGAGGTAAGTTTTACAAGTTTGATTTTTACTTTAATTATTAGTTCTCAATGTTGATGTTTTAAAATTTGAAAGTCAAAACACCTGTAATCTGACTATTGTAGCTTTGTTATTCAAAATTCTTTCAATATTTATTTGTTTGTAATAAATGTATTTTGATAATGTAACAGGTCCTGTGTGCATGACAAGTGCTAATGATTATGCAATTAGATCTATCTTAGGTCAACGGTTAGTGCAATATTAAAGCGCCTGTCCGAAATAGTAAACAACTTCAAAATAATTCTTGCTGAACCTTTGCAAAATGCATTAAATTTATCTTTTTGTCTTTTTAACAAGTTAATATGTATAATCAATTACAGAAAAGAACTAAAAAACGTGCTAAGAGAGGTTAGCCGAACAGCAACATCGCTCGTGCACTTTCGAAAAGTAGATTGCCGCTAGTCTACACCTGCCGTAGGCCTGTTTCTTTATTAAATCGTCCCGTAACAAACCAGGCTGAAAAGCTTTACAGGATGGGCACGCAAACCAGTTGAATAGATAGCAAACATTGCAAAATGAAAAACTTAATTTTGTAGAAGATATTAGTAGTTCTAATTTGAACGAAAATTAGCGACACTGCCCGTTATAACCTAAGTTTTTTCTGGTTATATAAAGCGCTTTAATAGATGAAGCTAAATTTACGAATTAAGTAATTTATTTTTCTTTCAAGTGTGCAATTAATGATGAAACATCGGTGTTGAGTAACGCAATTTCGAAAAGTGATCATTTTGATCTACCTCAGAAAGACAACGACAAGCATATCCAAGTAAAACGACTGTCTGTCCTAGGATACGTATTTCTCCTCCCAGTTTTTTGTTAAACTTTTTATTATTTAGAAATTTTTTTAATTGCACTTGAGTTAATTAGTATAGTTTTTATTATCTCTTAACTGGAAATAGATGGATTACTTAATTCATACATGCATTTGCTGTGACGCTTAGACGCAATTAAGCAGTTATCTTGTTTTGTGCTGTCGTAAGAATAAATTACAACCCAATATTTGGCTTTTCTCTTTTTAAATTTGGTTTTTTTACTAGTGTTCTGATCAAAAATGCAAATCAACCCACTAATGAATACTATATTTTAATAGGGTGCAGCTGAAAATTTTATTAATTCGGATTGAAAAAATTTCAGTTGTTTTTCTCTGTTTTAGAGCTATGCTCAAACAAATCACAACTGTGCTGAGCAATTTGATTTAAAAAACCGTCTTTTAGTTTTAACTTGTGCAAGTCGACAGCAAAAGGAAAGAAAAAAATGCAAAAAAAAGTTCATATCAAACAAATGTTTTTATTTTTGTATTTTAAATTAAGTAGATTTGTAAAAATTAATATTTTCATTTTTCTCGCATATTTCTGCGCATTCACTCATTGCGTATTTTCAAGACGTTGTTTTCATAAATAAGAGGCAAACAAAATTTTAATGCTTAAATATAAGGGTAATTGAAAAAAAAAAAAAACGAAGGAAAACTGCAAAATCAAAACCTTTCAGTTCTATACTTTTTTTCTGTAGGACTTTGAGAGTTTATGTCAGCAAGAAATGCTTGATCGGATTGTCGAAATCGAAGCAATGCGTGTTGCATCTGAGAGACAGATTTTGGAAATGGAAGAAGCTCAACGAAAAATCTTAAACGATCTAAATCAAGAAAAGCTATTTTATGAAAACGAAAGAAAATTTAAAGCGGCTTGTCTTATTCAGGTATTTGAATTTTTTGCAGTGAAATCAATAGAGAACAAACTTCACTGCAACTGGTAGTTAATTTAGTAACAACTTCTAATCCATAGTCTCTATCATTTAATCTTAATAGTACCTTTTGCTGCACGCAGCAATTGACTTTGACTTACGCTGTATTGCTAAAATATTAATATTATTTATTAATATAATTTAGGAAGGGAGGTAATTTTTAAAATCCATTTATAAATAATCGCAAGCAAAATCCAACATTTCATTATTTCGCAAAGATTATTAAAAAAGCTGAACGTTTTTGATTATCATCAGACTGTTATCAAAGCATCTAAAATATTTAGCACAATTAACTATAAACGACAAATACAATCAATTAAAACATAAACAATAATTCTCTCAAGTTTATGCTGTCACTGTTATTATTAATTCAATTTAAAAGCAATTACAATTACTCAAAAACCAGGAACAACGTCAGAATTCACAGAGGAAAAAAGAGAAAAAATAATACGAATCACATGACTAAATTAGAATAGTTGCAGCAAGAAAGACGAGCCGTTTTTATACAATTGTTTATTTAATTTTGGTTGATGTTTTTTAATTATTAAAGCTTCATGAATGTTCAGCTTTATTAATAAACTTTACAAACTAATGAAATGTTGGATTTTGCTTGCGATTATTTATTTATTAATGTTAGCGAGTTTTCAGCACCGATCTTTGATAGTTAATTTTAAAAGCATTGCTTGAATCCATCACATAGCCTGACACAGTGGTGGATATTGGGTGAGGCGAATGAGGCAGTCGGCTCAGGCCCCCCTTTTTTTGAGGGACCCCCTCGAAAATAGCACATACAGTTTTGAATCCGCTGCAGATGTTTGTTTAGAGAACGATTTTGAGTGAAGACTTTTTTTTTTTTAGAAAACACCTTGATTTTGGAGAAAAATAGGGAAATCAGGGAGGAAATCGAAGTGAAGACTTTTTTTTTTTTTTATAGAACACCCTGATTTCGGGAGAAAAATATGCAAGCCAAGATCAGACCTCTTTTTTTCTCAGACAACATCAATTTATAAAACTTCTTCCCTCGGGCCGACATACTATGACATATACGACAAGATTCATTCGCTTTATAAAATGCCTTATCTGCTTGGTGACTTGCAATGTTGACCCAATCATAAATAACGTCGCCGTGACAATTTTGAACGTTTTCAATATAACTCGCTTAAGGTTTGAGCCCAAACTGACACTTTTAAGACGCGGAACAAGTATACTTGGTGACGTGAAACTGGGCGTGTTTTTACTTGCTGCTGATTTTTTTTCATAAAATAGACAATAACAAGAAAAAACTAGCCCTATTTCTTCGCATTTCTTTATACAAGAGGCCGAGAAGCGCGTAAGCAGAATTTGGTTATTATAAAGCAATAGTACTTATTTTAACCCTTGATTTTCAGTCTTTTTATCGTCGCTACTTGGTGCGGAAACAATATGGAGCCCAGCTGGACGAGCGATTGAAGTCGGTGAAAGAAGAAATGACGCGACGTCGAAGTCAAATGTACGACGAGGAGAGGAAAGAAAAAGAAAATTTGACTTCAAATGCCGGCGTTGATGTTAAAACTGAGACCAACGAGCCGGTAGTCAGCTGTGAGGCAAGCGATGGCGGAATGGCCGAAAGAAATCACACGAACGAAACGTCATCAATCTTAACTGACAAACCAATTGCTTGCGATATGGATACGATCCAAACCAAAAAGGGGCACAAGGATATTTTGACACAAAAGTCGCCGGTTGATTCGGCTCTAGTTGTGTCACCAATAATCAAATCGACTAATCAGAGCGAAGATGAAAGAGGAGAAACGCTTTTTGTCACTTGTAATGGTAACAAAAATTTAGGTAATTGCGAAAGTGAGGCAGTCCTTGACGTGGTTACTCTGCAATTACCTGATGGTTTTGATAACTTCTTGAAACGTGAGGAGGGCAGTGAACAACCATTCAGCATGTTAAAAGTAGATGCTCCTGAAGTATTAAAGCATTCACTACCAACTGCAACGAACCAATCAAAATCAAGCGTAGCATCAGCGATAAACGATGATTTGAAAATTCTCGAGCAGAGCGTATCTTTTAATGCAAGCAAACTAGAAAGTAACAACTGCATTCTTCAAGCTAAATCTAAAATAGATACTGTAGAATCAAGCAACGAAAAGCAATACGAAAATCAATTACAAGCCACTGTTATCTCTTCTATAAATACTAAAATCTCATCAAAAAGTGCCCTTTCGAAAATAGAACGTGATATAGCTTTGTTGCAGGAATCGGTTAGTTTAACGCAGGTTTCTATTCCTGAACAGCTAAATGATTCTCAAAGTTTAACCGAGCCCGAAGATAACCAAAATGATATTCAATTACTCTCAAGTAATTCGAGTCAAATTTCGACATCAAGTCGCTCGGATTTGGAATCAGATTGCCCCAAGATGATTGACTCTTTAGTTGTAAAGAGTTCCCATGAGTTGCTAGAAGAAGGCAACTCGTCTCAAATAGCACATGCAGCAAGACCTATAAATTCATCTGATGTTGTTAAAACGGTTTCATGTTTAAAAGAGATTTATTCAGCCGGTGAAGATACAGCTTGTTGCAAACCTTCTGACACGCTATGTAAACTAACACCGAAATTACATAATTCTCCCGCAACCGTAAGACGTGTCGTCAACAACGTACAAAATTCACTCACGGAAAATCTATCTAATTGCGGGCCTTCTGATAAAATGTGTGAAACAGTTTTGTCAACAAATGAAGTAATTTCTTTTGAAAAGACTAATCGAACAGATAATTCACATTTTGTGGACGCGCCTAACTGCAAACTTTCTTATTCTGAATGTAAAGAAGAAGTAAAATTGTCTAATTTTTCTGCAATTAAAGCGGTTTTGCCTGTACAGGATGTTGATCAACTTCGAAATTCTATCTCTCAAGATTTAACTTCGTCTGAGTCTTCTATGGAGTGTATCACGCTGGTTAATTCTGCCGCTTCTAAAATAATTCCTTCCGAAAAGGCAGATGGAATTGAAAATCCTTTTGAAGATGCATCAGATTTATTCACCAGCGCCGATGCGATTGAGGAAATGGATCCATCAACTGAAACAAAGCAGCTTTTCAATTCAAAGCAAGGCGCGATATTCAACGAAGTCTCGCGTAAAATAGTACACGATGAATCAAAATTTTCATCTCTTGTGCCTGCAATTAATCTTGCAGAAGATGACCGATGTTTTTCTTTATCTAATAAAGCCAACGCTACCATTATAGAGCAACGCCAAGCGCTAGATGCTCTCTTATCATCTCGTACATATGATTCAATGTCACCCAACGTAGACGTTTCTAATCCCTCTGTTAATGAGCCCAGCGAAGCCGTCGAGCGACCTAAACCACCAACACTTGAACGTTCTACCGTTGACAGCAATCAGTCGTTTGAACCAATCAACAGAGACTCACCGTCATCTGTCATAACTGAAACTGAAACTAAAATGGATAAATTAAAGTTTCAGCCTTCTATAGTTGACGAGTTTCAGCTTTCTGCAACGTGGAAGCGTTGGAAGAAATCCTGCAGACGCTGGGAACTATCGACTTGCGAAGTGTCAAAGCTGCAGTTGCGACGGACGGTTCGAAAGTCGTCGGCTGCGAAGAAGCTGCCTCCATTTTCTGAGGAAGAACTCTTACAAGGTATATTCTATTGTGCCGTGCCGTGTTTCGCGACCAAATTCAATTTATTTATTTTGTAATTGCAATCAAGCCAACACGTTTTCGAATAATTTTTGACAAAGTGATTTTGAACAAAAAGATAAAACTTATATACGTTATTATTGAAACTGAAATAAAGGCATCAATTATAAATTTCAGTAGTGCCAATGGCGTATTTGAAATTTTTTAAATTTGTCCGCTTTTGAAAAGATGGTGTTTGCAAGTCTTCTAATTATTTGTTTAGATCAGTGGCTTTCAAACTTTGGTGGTCGTGGCTCTTTTTCAGAGACTCTTAAACAACCGTAACCCCTGCTTAGAACATTGTTCCAAAAGTCAAGTAAAGATCAAAAAGTGGTCATTACTTTGAAACTGCCTTTGATTTCTTCATTTTTAACCCAAAAGTCAAGTGAAAACCGAAAAAAGGTCATCACTTTGAAACTGCATATGATTGTTTCATTTTCGATTCAAAAGTCAAATGAAGACTTAAAACAAGGCTTCTACTCGTGGCCCCTCGGTAAATGTCTCGTGGTCCTTTTGAGAAACCCTGGTCTAGATCGCGGGTAAATCGCGATTTCAGCAGTTTTTGTTTTTTTTTAATGTAAACCACGGGTCTCATCAATATTGGTGTTATTTTATATTTGAACTTGGATAGCTGTGATTAGAATGTAAAATGTCCCTCAAATTTACCGTAAACTATTCGACGTTTTTCGAACATTAAGCCGAGAATTTAAGCAAGGTTTTGTAAATTCGCTTCTTTTTTGTTCCCGCTGCATTAAGTTTAATCTTATCTCAGTGAATAATCAAATGGCTAAATAGCTAAAACTGTATAACCTAAATTTATCCACAGCTAAATGGCCCTTCTTCAAGGAACAGAACAGTTCTCGTACCATCGACAATTTGTCGCGCATCTACATTACCAGCACTGACTGTGTGGGGAAGAATCTGATCAACGTTCAACGATGCGCTAGCTTGACTCACCTATCACTTACACATTGCGCCCTTGTCTCTGTCGAAGGTTTGCAAGCGTGTCCCTGCTTGAAAGTAAGATTCAGAGCAAGCGTTCTTATCTTTACATCTAATTTAATTGCGAAGTCGCAACAGTCACACTGCAGCTCAGCTTCAGCTCAGTTGAAAGATCGAAGGATTTCTTTAATGACACTAATACTTCTTGACGAGCTAATATTGGAGTCGTAATACGCGTGCTCCGTCCAGCTCAGCTTCTGTCTTCACGCAGCATATCGACGTCTCCCACAATCAAGTTTCCGTCGTTTCGTGCGATTCTATGAAGCGGCTCGAGTCGCTGGTTGCCACGGACAACCGACTGACCTCCATTCATGGACTGACCGGATGCCGCAGTCTACTTCTTCTTGATCTTTCTTATAACCACATCACTAAGATAAACGGACTGGACGATGTTTCGAGTCTAGCGCATTTAAGGTAACTCAGCTATTTTAGAGTTTCTTAACCTCTTTTTTGATTCTGAACTAAAAAGTATTTGGAATAAAGCTTAATAAATAGAACAATCAAATCAAATTTTTTGTTATTCTTTGTAATCTTTTGTTGTATTTATCAATTTTGAAACGTTATCGAGTGACACTCAATGCGTAGTCTGATTTGTGTTGTAGTGAACACTGTTACATATTTGTAATTTTCTATCAAATTTCCAAATCTTTTGGTAAAAATTATCGTGATTGAATATTTTTGTTTACTCGCTGACAGCTGTCTAAACTAGAAAATCACTGCTTTTGTTTCATATATTTTGATACAAATTATGCCTTTATATTATCAAATTCCTTCACAAAACCCAGAAATGTTTTGCGGTAAATATTAATCAAATTGCGACACTCATGCGTAGAGTCAACTTTTTTGCTATTTTATGTCGCAAGCGAAATCATTTTTATAGCAAGCATTAATGTCGCAACATAACTTCAAGTAGTTTATTTCATTTTCATTTTATTTTACCTCTATATTTATCCTACTGACTCGCAAAAAGGCGTCGGAGGCGCTGTGCATGCGCAAGCAATTTTCCCGACTTGCTTCCGGAGATGCCGTTTAGATATTGTTGTCCGGTTGAAATTTTTGATTTTTTTAGTTTTATCGTGATATAAATCAAATTTAAAACTGCTCACCAAGACCGCCAAGCAGGGGAAAGTCCCGTAAAATGTTTTTCCTAAGGACACAGAAGAGGCCAGTAGGGTTTGAACCGAAACCACATCGATCACAATTACGGCGCTCTTAGCCACTCGACCAAGCTTCCGACAAACTAAGTCATCACCGCACTTTAGGCAATCACCTTTAAAGCGCTTTTTACATGGATACACAACTGAATCAAAAGTGTTCATGCGCTCATCAATTTTTTTTGTTAGGCTCGCAAACAATCAGCTAATGCACATCTCGCACTTGCATGTTTGTTCTTCTCTCATTTCTCTTGATGTTTCTTTTAACAACTTGTCGTCGCTCGAAGGAATTGAGAATTGCGGCTTGCTTCGTTTTGTCAACGCTTCAAACAATAATTTTTCATTTATTCCCAGGAAAAACTTGGCTAATGCAGTAAGTAGAAGGTTTTTTAAAGTAAACTGCTTTTTTTTTAATAAACATATAAGTGCACTTTTTTGTGAAAACGGTGCTGCCCAGTCCATCATAGATCTTTAACTTATCGTCGTCGTTGTTTGGAAGGACTCTACTCTGAGTCAGACACAAACAGGACTGGGGCCAAGAATTTATCTTTTTACTACCCCAGACTTCTGTGCCGCCCGGATCAGATGCTGGCAATGATGGTTTTAAGCCAGTATCGGGTTTCGTCATTCAAAACCGTCAGCCACGTGCTCCATTTGTTGCCCACTGCATTGGGCACGTTATTAGAACATGGTCTGCGGATTGTTCAAAGGCGCCGCACTTGCAATTTGCTAAAGCAGCAAGACTAGGTTTTAGAGGCCAGTGTAAAAACTAGCGGCATCCTTGGCATTGTATAGAATGGAAAAACTATTAGTATTTGACAAGCCAGCCAAGCAATCACCGTTCAGGCTGTTATCATTGTAACCCTAATCAAAGGCGACAGTTAAAATTGCCAGCGTACAGACAGGGGTCAGGAAACACTGGGAGATCTAGAGATCGCAGTCGCGTTGGTGGAGGTTTATAGACTTTGACTATTTTAAAACCATCAACGTCCACGCACAACCACTCAATCTTCGATATCGGTGGAGATTGGTCCAAAAGCGTATGCCTTAGTCACTCGTGGACAATGGCAAGGCCATGCTTCCTGGTTGAGGAAGACCCAGCTAGTCGGAAGCTTGAAAGTACTAGCTTCTCTGTATTAGTGCAGTAGGTCTCTTGTAGTAGGATGACGGGGAACTCAAACTGCAGAACAAGATAATGAAAAACGTTCATCTTGTTTTCAGTAAGGTCTTCGATGTTCAGCTTGAGAATAGTACGTCTTTGAAGCTTGTTCGCTATGTGCCTTGAAAAGGGCATTTTTTTTCAGGCATTGCCCCATCCTGAAAAGAACGTTTGCCGATTAGCAGAACATCGGGGTAGGTAGATACCTTTCCGTTCTGGTAGTTTTGATTCTGTTACATATAACAAGAACAGGCTTACTCACGGCCCAGGCTGCGAGAAATCAACTGCCATCTGGGCCATTCAATCATATAAGTCAATAGCCGTATACCTAAATCAGAAAGATGCGGTTTTACAGGTTATTGTGAGCATCGTATATGTTTGGAATTTTAAATTCAATATGAAGTCAAAATATAGTCATCTTGCTTAGATATTTATTAAAGTTTGCTGATTGTTTAAATAGAAAATAAATCCAATTACTTTGAATTTTTTTAATAAATATCGATTTTAGTTTTTTTACAAGAGTTTAATGAAATTTTTGTTGTAGGTTATGCTTATTGAGTTGGACTTAAGCGGTAACAATATTTCTGCAATGTTTTCTCCGGATAACGACGATGAGAAATGCTTATTTCTTCCGCTATTGACTGCTTTGCACTTGCAACGCAATAAAATAGCACTGGATTCAGAATCTGACTTTTTATTTTTCCCGCAAGTCACCCCAAACATTCGAAAAATAAACTTGTCAAAAAACTTAATTTCAAATTGCGACTCGATGATAGAAAGGCTGAAACTTTTGCCACATTTTAAACAACTAATTTTATCCGAGAACTTATTTTCAAATAGTCAAGAAGATGAAATGGTTGAGAAATATTGTCATTTTGGTTTCGAAATCATTTTTGACGACCGTTTTGTTCATTTGACTTCCGGAAAAATAGCAGAAAAAATGCAACGCATTTTGATTCTCCCTTTTTCTTCTGCTGATGAAATATCCCAGGACAATGCCGAAGGTGGCGCTTATTCGCGTATCATTGCTAAGCAACTCAACAAATGCTTCGAATTGATCTCGGTAGAATTGAAAGAAGCGAAAAACATGAAGGGTTGGAAAACAAATAGAAACTCGGATTTAACGCACGATGCTGTTCCTCCTGATCTTGTTCCTTCTCATTGCGATAGTTTAAAAAAACATTTCGAAATTGCAATTCAGCACAGGTGATTGTTTGCTTACCGTGCTTTTGTACGATTAGTCAAAATGCAATTTTTTTTTATACATTTTTAACTGTTGTCAAGCAATTTTATGATGTAAACCAGCTCTTGCACTGATCTTCTTTGTATTTGTCTGAAAATTGCCCCGAACCAGACTGTTTTGCTCAAGCGACAGTTTATACTTTTTTATGTGCTTTTCGTTTTAGATTTTACCCAGACAATTTAAACCTTTGAACGAATAATTCCGAAAAATATTTTATTCGCTTGCTATCGGCATCGGTAAGGTGTTTAAAAACTTCTATTAAGTTTTTGTTCTTAGATTGTCGCAGGAATCAAGAAATGATCAAAACAATTTTCGTTCTGTCAAGTTGACTTCACCGAAAAATCCGGATTTAAGTCAGGAGGTTGAGTTTCAACACAAACCGATCGAGCTTGAATCTTTTCCGAGTATCTCGTCACATTCTGAACATCCATTTAAAGGTAAAAAAATGATTCTTCAAAGATCGAATTGTTTTAATCTAATTAATTGAAAACCGTCTATTGATCAAATCTTAATTTCTTGTGGTTTATGATATTGTTATATTCGGATTAATGTTTCTGGGTTTTAAAACTATTGATAAATCTATCAATTGTGTAAAACTAAATCGCAACGTTTGGGCGAAGAAAAAAAATTGTGAAGTTTTTTTGCATCACTTTTTTCCGAAAAAAAATGTAGTTTAGCTTTACACAATTCATTTTTTTTTTTTGAACCGTTATAAATAGTAATCTAAAATAAATAATAAAACAATTCTGATTGAAGTTTAACGTTTGCAGACGAGATTACAAGTTCTACTGACAATAATAAAGATTCATCTGGCACAAAGGCAAAAGTAAAGGACTCGGTCAAGGTCAGCTCTGTTTTTGGTATAGCGTCTGGTTTTGTTTATCTAGCTTGCTAGCGCACGCTCAATACTTGTAATCAATTTCTGAGGCGAATCATGTGACTTTGTTGGGCATCTCGTTTTAGCATGTGACAAGCATAGCTCTATTATTAGTTTGGAATTTAGGTATTTTATATTCCTCCAAAGGTTTAGCAAAAGTTTTATACTCTTTAAAAGTAGCAATTCGACTTTTAATTTATACATTGACATCGAACGATATCTTTGAGTGCGATTGCGAACCTTATGCCACCTAATAGTCAAATTTCTTTCCTCAGATATTTTGCTTAAAGATAAAGCAGCGTTTTTGCAATGTATTTGCTCGCGATCTTTTCGAATGTTCGCCGTGGTTTTGAAATCACGCACAGAATTATATTTTTTGCCTTATTTTTAATGCAGACAATGTGGAAAGAAGACGACGTTCAAAATAATCATCAAGATAAATTTCAAAAACAATTGCAAGCAGCTACTCTCATCCAAGCTGCTTGGAAAGGTTACGCCGTGCGGAAAAATCTACAAAATGCTTTTGCTTCGTTCCACGTAAGGCTTTATTTTGGACAATTGATGAAAAGGCGCTGGTTTGCGAGGTTTTTGGTGTCCTCCTGCTTTTGGAAAAATAACTACGCAGTTAAAGATCGTGTTTTACTGTCAACTTGCTTTTTATTCGACCCTAATTCAATTGCGCACAGTTAGAATGAGAACTAGAAAGCGACAGATTAAAACCTAACGTAAAGATTTCATTTTGAATGTTTTCTGGGGGGAGGGAGAGCACAAACAGAGGTCACACTTAAGAATTAATATATTGATCATTTTTTTCGGCAGCTTACGAAATTAAAATGATCGCCTTTACGAGTTACTTAAACAGGAGGACCACGAGAATTAAAAATGTTTTTATAGGAGCGACCAATCATGAAAACTGCCATTTAAATTAAGCTTTTAATCAAAAATTGTTTGTGATGAGAATGTTTCCTGTTTTGTGGATTAGGCATTAAGTCACTCTATGGTAGTCCTTCTAAACCTTTTTACCATTACACCCCAAAAAGTTTAAAAGAAAATTATTGTGGCCCACGATTGCTATTTGCAAAGTGAAGACTTTTTTTTGGTCTTCATCTCCCCCAGTGCTGCCACAAATCAAACTAAAAACCTTTGTTTTTTTTCTTCAAGTAAATTTTAGGCTCGAATTCCAGTCCTCAGGATAGTGATATCAGTTAAACGTCCTTAATGTAAACAGATATTCCTTTTTATGGCAACGAATGTATTATTTCAACATATTTTTTTGCACCA
This sequence comes from Diplosoma virens, assembly GCA_963680785.1. Classification (NCBI taxonomy): domain Eukaryota; kingdom Metazoa; phylum Chordata; class Ascidiacea; order Aplousobranchia; family Didemnidae; genus Diplosoma; species Diplosoma virens. Next base: position 52,225,135 of record OY796881.1, on the reverse strand, counting down.
TTTCCTGGCTTATCGGTTGAGAAACCATGGAATAAACACACAAGTGTAAAATGAACTATTTTCACATACATAAAACTTTAATTTTTTAACAAATCTAGCAATTTAGCGATTTTAAGATTGGTAAAACTTGATTTTCTCGCAGACGTCTCGAACAATCGACACAGAGGAGTTTGAGGAGGTGGACTTGAGTGAATTGGAATTCGATGAAAGCGTTTACGAGCGGCAGTGGGCTGTTCGAACTCAACATTTTCCTGCCGCTTCACCCTCTTCTTTTTTGAGGGTGCACAGTGCTGGCACGCCAAAAAAAACTCAAGAACTTTTGACAAACTCGGCGAATCTAAATCTAAATGGTCACGCTATCGATGCGTCCCGATCAGTCTGGCAAATCGACAAACCTCCCTTGCCTCCGATCACTCCTACAGGTAAATGCCTCACTATGCCAGGTTTTTTTCTTCAACCGACTTACTGTCACGTTTAGGCAGCACGGTTAGTTGTGAGTTATTTCGTACGCCAGGGAGGGACGACATTTCATCTCCGATCGTTGACTCGCATCGGTCTAAGCACTCAAGAAAAGAAGTGAGGTTCTCGCTCTTTATGTCGCTTGAATTTGTTTTCAACTTTGTCCTCGCAGGAAATTCTCGCGAACGAATGGGGATTGCGTAGTTCGATGGCGGCTGATTTGATGCTGAAGCGAGCCAGGAGAATGAAAGGTTCTTTGTTTTGTTTAAGCCTATTGTTTCCAATTTTACAACAATCAACTGAACTGAATTCGTATACCAATATTGTTGTATTTTCCGGTCCTGCCGAGTCGATATTCATGCTGAGCCGACTCGTTCTGATCATCGTTAATGACCATCTCGCTATTTAATTGCAGGCCGTAAAAAAAAGCGAGCAAACGCAGAGGAAAAGCTGAAACGATTTCATGATCTGAAGCAGAAAGTCGTCGAGAACACACTCGCTGTCGTGAAAAAACCGCCGTCGCATTTACAGAACAAAGTGGACTATTTTAAAGGTATCAGGAACGAATTTTGATACAATTTTGTTATTACTATGGATTACTATACAACAGCCTTCGGGTAAAATGAGCTGACTTTTTAGAGAATTGAAATTTGAAAATTTTTGTTGCATTTCTCATTTTTTCCCCATTTATGGCTTCCTTTAAATTTTGTTTTGAGACTTCTAATTTTTGAACTCTATTACAACTATTTGTGCACTGTTTCACTGCCGAGAATATATTTTGATTTTTTAGCTTTCTTCATGTATCGTATTCTACTTTAATTTTCTTAAAACTGAATAGTGGATGTATTAAAAAAAAACCATAATTACCTGGCCAATCAATGTGTAGGTGATGACTCGAATTAGTTCGTAAATCGACAGTTTCGAAGAAACCGTTGTTTGATAAACTACTGTAAAAAGGATTTCCTTATTCGTTATAACAGTGACGGCATTAACCACTTTTTCCTTAGAGCAAAGCTGCTCAATTATTGCTTGAAACATCATTCGGAAGTCGAAAAATTGTTCTCGATTTGTGTATGAAATCATCTGCAGTAAATTGTCATCTTTGCGGTTTGAAAGTTCTTTTTTGCAAATTATTGCCTTCTTCCGTTCTTTTTTGCTCTTTTGCGAAGTCGCACGACCGTTTCGATTAATTGATTTAAATTTTTCACCTCAGCTCGTGAAATCGAGTTCAACCAAAAAAGCAAAAAATCAAACCAAGATGACGAACGCCGCCGTCAATACACGTACGAGTGAGTAAATTGTGTTTGATTACGACGTAATAAGTAGATGTGTCGCGTAAGACTTTGCAGATTGATTAGTGACGGTAGTGTAAATATGCGCAATTCTATTTCTTGTCACCCTTTAATTGCTTTTTAAGTTTCTTTGGCATGTGGAGTAGTTTTGAGTTTTCTTAAACGTATGTTTCAATTCTAAATATATGACTTTTATTTCAAGATGGCTTCACACCAGGGCTAATGTTCATAAATTACACTCTGCTCCAGCATACCCACCTCCAAACTACGCCGAAAGACGTCATCAAAGTGATAGTGGCTCAATAAAATCAGGTTTCCTTCCCCAGATAACGCAGCATCGATCAGCTTCCAATTCAGCGCAAACCAACGACGTAGAGGTAGATTTTTTTTAAATATGTTAAATTTAAAAAAGTGTTTGTTTCCTGAGCGAACCCACTTCTGACAACATTGAGCATTGTCGTGATTTATCAAAATATATTCAGCTTTTCACTCAGCCATTGACCCCAGTAGCCGTTTTTTTTTTGTAAATTTTTGAATTTTTGCAAGAATAAACTTTCTAGTCCGATCTGATATTTTCTGCACTTTAGGCTACATCAACTGCTTGGCCGAAAAGTACTGAGTCCGTTTTCTTGTGTTTTATGGACTCGGTTTAACTGCTATAATGTTGTTGTGTTCTTGAAGCTACTTGACGTTTTTTCTGCTTGAGGTCTTTATACGAAGCTTTAATCTACGGCTAAAAACTTGATAATCAACCAAAAAAATAACTAATCTCTTGAAAATTCCTTACGGAATAGTTTGAGAACAATTATAACCGAATGCAAAGAAAATGTGTATTTAAAATTTACTTTATAAATAACAGTAAGACTTTCCTTTTTTTTTAAGGTACTTTCTTTAAGTAGCCAAAACAGCAGCGGGTTAAGAAGCAAGCATCTTCTGCGAGATATTACTCGAAGACATGGTGGTAATGAATGCGCGTGTTGAATCAACCAAATGTGATGGGCTACAATATGTTTTTTTTATTTTGCAGGAATCGAAGCTTCAAATGGACTGAGATAACTGAAATACTCAATTTGTATTTGTTGATATGTTCTTTTGTTTGTCGCTTATATGTATATCTTAATGCTTTTTAATTTCGAAGATTTATAGTGCATTTATTATTGGTATTGAACCGCATCGGGCATTGTGATAATTTTATGAAATTATACGAAACATGTCATTAAAAATAAAAAAACCCATCTATTTATCGATTTGTTTTTAAAATTTTAATCAACTTGGTCGGAAACTAAAAAATACTGCTTAGTAGGTGTAGTAGCAATATTTATAAATTTTTATGCATTCCTACTTTAAAATATTACATTTCGGTGCGATAAGTCGGATTAGGTTTTTGAACCTAGCGTTTTTTGACTGTGCTGCCTAAGCGCTATCTTGCGGAGATGCGCACTACAAACTGGTGACACTCTTCAGTGTTTTGAGCAAGTAAGTTTGTAATAAAAGTTTTTCGGTTTTATGAACTGAACATAAAATAATTGTCCTCGCAAAGTTTTTTTAACTCACTAAGTTCAATTATATTATCTTATTATACACACAATCCTATTTTTTTTATTCAAAATCATTCTTCACATGACATCACCAATCAGAAATTAATTTTTATAAATCCGCTCTTGAATGTTTCCTTGAAGATAGGTTATTATTAATTATACTTTCATACGATATTGTACTGTTGTGAGTGGACTTCGGTTCCGCGAGAAAACTCTGTGAATTGAATAAACTTGCAAGACGTATATTATCAAGGCAGCTACTACTAGGATCCAGGCACTTCTTGACATGAATCCAATATACTCCGATTGGGAATGATTTTTCATGCTCCATACTGACTTGTGTAGTTGAAATAGTGCATATGCTTGTTTCATTTTTTCGCTAAGCATGTAAAACTTGCCCTTAAATAATCGAAATTAAATTAAAATACAAAAATGATTCAAATATAGGCTTGCAGTCAAGTTTAATAAAACACAGAATCAAATTTTTAAACAGCGCTTTGTGGTAGCCTATAATGATTTAAGTACAAGCCTATGGACTTTTTTTGCACTACAATACAATGCTAGATCAAAGAATAAAAGAATGATAATAGTATTTTTTTTGCTAAAACAGATTGAGGCTCTTAAACTATTCGCTCACACCAATACTCTGAACAAACAACCAGTTCTCAAGTTAAACAACTTCTTACCTCGTCACTTTTATGCCAAAGTTTTTCTTCTCTAACGCCACCTGGCGTCACTCGAAACGAAACGAATAACTTTTTTTGGTTCCATAATTGGTTGGTGAAGCAAAAGTGAAATATGCCTGTAAAATAATTTACTTTGATCCATTTTAACCTTTTTATTTGTAAAATTATGATTTAAATTATTATTTTACTGCTAAAAATGAAAGTTTTGCCATTCATCATTACGTGCTGCCCATTGGTTTGCTTTGCCATCCATCATCATTAAAACTAGCTGTGCCACCCATCATCATTACGCCGACTAGTCATGCACTGATTATTCAATCTTTCAATTTGTTTGATAATATTATTATTATATATTCTTTTCTCATTTCTATTATTTTTATCTGATTAAGGTGTTGCAGCCATGCTTTCTACTGTTTTCTACTTTCACTTTCTGATTATCTTATACGTCTGACGTTGTGCTGCTTCTTCCTTTTCTTGATCTTTTTAATATTTATAATTTTTGTGTTAAACTGTTTAATAATGATTGAGAATGAAATGAATGAACGAATGAAGGCTTCTTGATTTAATGTTAAAAAGTTGTTTTGCCATAGTGCTTAAAGACAAAATTTTCTTGGTTTAATTAAAAAGAGTATCAAAGAATTGGAAAGCGCATGTGGTTTTCGGAAAATTCCTCAAGACTAGACAACTAAAGCAGTGGTTCTCAAAGTTTTTATGCATTCCTACTTTTCAAAATTTCGGTACCGTCATTCTCACAAAATTAAACGACAAAAATTACTCTAAAAAAAATTGTCTTTATTTTTAGCAAAAACTTTCTTGAGATTTTTTTCCAAAAAAAAAATATAAAAGGCTTTCGGTTTAATGACGTGCTATTTTTTTTTAATGATTTTATACTTTATTTAAATTCTCAAAATTCTAACCAATTTTGCCCCTGACAGTTAGGTTACTTTTCCTTTAAATTGCGAATTCCTCCTTATGGAGGCTAGTTACTTACTTGGAAAAACACTAAATTAGAGAAAAAACAGTCTTCCCAATTTATTTTTTCTCTTTCACGCATAGCCTACATATAACAATTGTCCCATAAACTAAGCCTATGTCATGTCATGCAACCACAAAAGGTTAGAAAAAGAAAGTTATTCGACTAATTAGTTAATTATTTTCAAAACTTTTGGAACAACAACATTTATCTAAACTCCAGAATAAAAGTTTTTAGGTTTTGAATAATTTCTCACTTCTCCCTCCATGTCGACAAAATTTATTAATTTTAAATGATACGTTACTTCATAAACTAAATTTTCTAAGTTTTCTTAATTAAGCGTTTATAAAAATCGGATACTTACCACCATTATTTACATTCATTGTGACATTTCCTTTGATTTTATTTTTTGATTCTCCTATTATTGCTCCATTGCTATCGTGTATGCTTATGTGAACAGGTTCGTTTCTACGATCCTAGAAAGCAAAAATGTTAATACAGTAGAACGCCGATTATCCGAACTAATTAAAACCAGGGGTGGTTCGGATAACTAATTTTTTTGGATAATCGAACAAAATCCAATCTTGCAACAAAAAGCATCATATACACATATGGTCATTTGTGCTACATTATGAGCAGTACAATGATCACGCATTTTTTTTGTTTTAAGTTTGTTCTCTTTTCGTCGTTGCCAAGTCTCTTATCCTTTTTTGAAGTAGAGCTGTGTTGAACGACACTCATTCTGTCGTACACACCATGCTATGGCGTTGTCCCCATTGATGGCCTTAGAAAAAGGGGGGCTCGGTGCAAGAAAATTAAGGGAGCCATTATTTAGTGTACTAAAATAAAAGTAGCTGAGGCCATATTTAGTGTATAAAAATTAAATGATCTCTTAAAAAAAAAAAAAGAAAAAAAGGTCTTCAATTTAGGGGCCATCATTGACTGATCCAAAGCAAAGTGAGACAAAGCGATCACTAAAAAAAAGGTCTTCAATTTAGGGGGGCCACTATTGGGTGATCCAAAGCATGGAGAGGCACTTTATGCTACACCAAGACATTGTGATCTGAAAAAAAAGGTCACCAGCCTACGATGCGCCACTTTTTTTCAAAATTTTTTCTTTTTATTTTGACATGCCATCAACGTCCTGGTGCTACTATGAAGAAATAGCGCAATTTCTTGTGTAGGGGGGCCACATTATGATGTATTTTAGGGGGGCTCATGCGGCCGCACCGTTCGCACCCTATTAAAGCAATCACTGGTTGTACCACCATTTTAACAGTGCTCGGACAATCGGCGTTTCGAATAATCGGCGTTCGGAAGGTCCGCGTTATATTGTGTATTAGAAATTGCAAAATATTCAGAGTTCAGCTTAAACCACGAATTTTTGTAAAAGTGAAAAATGTAAAACAATGTTTTTTGCCTATTGAGGTTTTTTTTATTAATTTTTTTTGATCGCTAAAATTCGTTTAACAAAAATTGTTGTCGCATTAAAAATAGCGTTTATATTAAAGTTGTAAACCTCATGACTTCACCTTAATCCCCAGAAAAACAATAAAAAAACATATCAATTGAAGAAAATCAGGCAAAAGGACAAAGTCCAAACAAAATCAACGTACCAAATACAATACTTCTATAATTGTGTTCGATTTAACGTTTTGGTGATAGCAGTTTCTTCCCGGATGTAGAAGCAACGTGTATTGTTGTTGCAAGCTCTCAACACCGTGTGTGGATATGTGCTTTATATATTCATCTCTAGAAACTGAAAAACAGAATTCTTTTTTATAGAGCTTTGTATTGAAATCTTTCACTGATGCAAACTTTACGGCGCAATGGTCCAGTTTCTTGTTTGATTGTTCAACCAAAATTATATTTCACGTTTAAAAATCTAATTTCATAATTTATCCAAAGGCAACAGAATGCTTGCTTATTCAGGTATTTATTTAGTAACTTGGGGCTTTGACTCATGCAAATTAAACTTAGAAATTCCTTAAAGGTTAGTTTTGCCTTTGAAGAAACACAATCACCTTTTTTTTTGGTGGCCACAATACATATTTTCTAGTTAAAAATTTACTTCAAAAAATTTACATGTTTAACCGAAGAGTTGTAACATGGGCTTAAATGTGGGGGCTCGGGGGACTGCAACGCTCCCGAAACTTTTTACAGTTTCTTCATCCCATCCTAAAAAGTCCTTTCAAACCCTGTAATAATCTCAAATTAAGAAAAATATTTTTTGATTCACTTAATTTTTTAAAGACATTTACCTGGCGCCCATCCTGCTCAGTTTCCCCGTCGAAAAACCCAAGTGCTACGCTTATATAGCCTATGATGATAATATTAAAAAAAATCAGGATTATCGCTAGTTATGGTTGCATATGTGGAACTACGGTCGCTTTTACGGTTGTCTTGAAAATCAAAGGCATGTATGGAATAATGTTAATGCAACGACTCAATAGAATATATTTGTCTACATGCAATCGAAATCTAAGTACTTTATGATTATATATAATGCTATTTGAAAAGTAATGAAAATGCTTGCAAATTATTTTTTTGAATAGCATTAAGCTGTGAAGCAAAGAGAATTGGCAATTGCTTTTAATACAAAAAGCTTTAATTTGTCTTAATTACAAAAATTTGCTATTTTACAACATAGGCTATTCTTATTTTTATTATAAATGTTAAAAAAGCACTTCAACAACAAAAAAATATTGCGATAAAGTAAAAATGTAGTAATTTTTTTAAATTCTCCAAATATGAAGTAAAATTTCTGACAAGTAGGACAGGTAACTCAATAAAGTAAAAGTTTTTTCCGGGCCTTGTATGAAACTTACACAACGGCAGTTTCTGTTGTTCAAGAGCCTTTTTAAGGAATTTTTATGTAAGCCAAAATGAAATCGAAATTCGTCATAATTTTACCTCATCAAGTTTAATATGCAAAAACTCGTTTTTTGTTAATCTTTGCAATTTTTTGATCGGCTACAAAAATTATGAATATTTGTTTTCTGCAATTGTAGAACTTTGAGACTGCGACCCTTAACGTCACTCTCAGAACTTTTCACTCTCTTTCTTTTTATAAATTCTAAATCAGCCACACAGTTCAAAATGAAGTTCTCTTTATAAATTCCAAATTCAGCAATACAGTTTAAAATCAACAATTTAGAATGAAGTTTTGCATCTTTTACAATATCCCATCAATTTTCTGCCGCTCCTATAACGTTTAGATCTTGTCAGGTCGGAGTGCACAATTTTCAATTAAAAAAATTTCGCTACGAGATCTATCAGATAAAATCTTCAAAATTTAAATTTGATATAAATAAAGTATTTTTTATATCTCTATATTAGTCCACTTGACTTACAAAAAAACATTGAGGCGTTAGGGTAATCGTCAAACATTTATCTCGAGAAGCTTTCGAAGATGTTAAAATTCTTTATTTTAAATTTTTATTTTTTAATTTTCGAATAAAGATATTGCATGCTTGTTAAAATTCTTTATTATTTTTTTTTTTAGCTTTATATAGAGATATGATTGAAATTTACAGCTGCTTGTCAAAACCGCCGATGAGCGGAAGGTCTTGTATTTGCCAAGGACACAACAGAATGACGAGAGTAGGTTTTTAAATTGCTACCCTATCGATCATGAGCGCCATCAGAACGGCGCTTTTAACCACTCAACAATGCCAATATATCCTAAATTATCCAGCAAAGTATTGTTTTTACGGGACTGAAACGAAATCGTGTTTCTATATGCATGTTTATTGCAAAAACATTTACATCAAAATCATAATTGCTGATGCATGAAACTATTTTTCTGAATGTATTGTTGAAGTGTTTTATAAATTGTTGCGCAGAAGAACGCTTTTAGTAATGTTGGTAATCGTGGATCACTAAAGTAAAAGATAAATTAAGATTTTTATCTCTCAGTTGGAAAAAAAATAGAATTATTTTTCAAAAACTGAGGTAAATCACTTTTCTGGAAAACTTTTTGTAAAAACTTCTACAGCACGTCAAAATTGGTTAAGTAAAAAAAGTCCAAATTTAAGAAAAATAAAGTAAAAAGAAATTTAGTCAAAAACATGGGCATACTGATAAGCAATTTCAAGACAAATTGAATGAAACATTTTTTTAATATTAGACTCTTTTATAACCAAAACAAAATTTTTTTGCCCAGGCCCTTTGAGTGTGCAACCCGATGCGTTCTGTAAATAACCCAAAATAAAATAAACCTTGAAAATGCAAAGGCAATCCATTCTCAGCATGCAGATGATGGGCGGCTTCCCAAATATATTTTCGCTGCTGGTTTTTCCAATGTTCTTCCATAGCGTGAAGATCGTGTTCTGCACAAAATAAGTTCAAGTCCGTTTATAAAAAACTTTTTTTTATTTTTCATCACTTTTCTTGAAAAGTAAATGCGGGTTACATAGTTTTTTGTGTTCTTTTAGGCGAGGTGTAGTTGAACTATCGTACCATAGACAAAAAACCAAAAACCAAAAACCTAACCTTTTCTCAAGTTATGTTCAAAACAGGATGATGTTTTTAAAGTTTAGTAAAATTTTTAGATTTTGTGGGTTTTTGTACCGATTAGCTATCCTGGAAAAACAAAGATTAAATTAAAAATGGTTACAACATTGTAGCATAAAACCTAAATTGCGCACACTTTGTGCCCCCCCTTTAGATGCAAAATTTAAAATAAGGTTTTCATGGGCTTTGACACAAAAGTACAGGGGTGTTTTTGAACCCGAGCCCGAAAATTAAAGGTACAGACTTGAGTAAAGACTTCCTTTATTTTGACATGACTTACAAAAGCGAAAAACGCCTTTCAAAGACGGTAATTTAAATTTGCGTATAATATTTTCAAACAAACTATTGACAATTGAAAGAATAAATAATAAAGTTAAAAATTAAATGAATAAAGAATTGCGTTGTATTTGACATAATGAGCAGTAGCTTGCAAAACCTGATTTTAAAAAACGCAGTTAATCTTGGTACATTTTTTTGTTCGTTGTTTATGATTGAGAGATGCCAATTGATGTTAATCTCAAATTGCCAAAAAAAAGAAGTTTAAAAATTTATTTTGGGGTATAATTTTTTAATCCGTAAAGTGAGATTGGACCACTTTTAAGTGAAATTAAACACACTTAGAATCATAAAACTTTTTAGAAAACGCGCAGTAGAGTTACTGCTGAGTTATCTAAAAAGTTTACTCAAAATGGTTATGAAATAATACACTATAATAAAAAGGATAAGGAAATATCCAAATCAAAAAAATCCTTATAACTAATTAGAATTTTAAACGGGCCCTTAAACTAAGACTTGACCCCAAACTTAGAAAAGTAAGTTTAAATCTATTCAAATCTGAATATTTATTTAAAGCCGAATTAGGCTCGGGAAGATTATATTCATAAAATTAATTTATATGTTAGTTGAGCACAAAGTTATTAAAATATAGTCAACGGCTAAAATCAAAAAGTTAAAATAATGAAATATTGATCATTTTTAATGTCAATATTCATTTTTGTATTGGCCTGTTCGTCATGCTGCCATATGTGGATAAGCTCGACATTTTTATCTGGTGACTACAATTTGGGTCCGAATCAGGTCCCAGTTTGAAAAAGGTTTTTAAAAATTTAAGCCAAGCCCCGAACCCCACTCAAAAAACACGGCCAAAGCACAGTTTTGTAACAAATTCAGAGAAAAACATTTGAGAAAATCAATAAGCTTTTTTACATTTTAAGTTTCAAAAAGGTTTAAACCTCTAAAAAAACGGCTTTGATTTGGCTGTTTTCCACAAAATCTTTTAATTACGCCAAAGCATTTATTTCAAAGCTGGAAAACTTTTTCCAGTCTTAAAAAAGCCATAACGCACATTGGTCTGTCTTCATTTACTTCAGGTTGGATTTTGTGATGACCAATAAAATAAATTTTGATGAAAAATCTATGAAATTTGGTTGACCAACTACAACCTTTACGTTTCGTACCTTTATTCAAATGATGAAGCATTTTTTCTGAATGTTCTTTAATTTCTTTTCTATGTTCATCATTGAGATGATGATGATGATGATGATGATGATGATGATAATCGTGATCATGAAAATGATCTGTAATAAAAGCTGAAGAAGTTATTTTTCCACAAAAGTTATTTCAAATTTAAAAAGCAATAGCTATTTATTTGAATATTTTTGATTGCTTGATATCGTCGATTAATTTTTTACTAGACTACAGAAAAATTGACAAAATAAGAAATTTTTGAATAAATGTAATGCCAGAAACGAAACTTTAATTAATCTTCAAAAAAGTTTAAATATTAACAATTTGCAAACCAAAAAAAATATAGTAAAGTCTGAAATAACTGTGCTGCAAAAAATTATAGCCCTGCGTTAGCATTGATACTGCTTTACTACAAATTACAATCGCAGTTTATATCATTGGAAGTACCAGGCCATACTTTAACTAAAGTGTAGTACCAATTGTAAATTAGCCTATGCAATTGTAAAATCAATTAAGCATTAATTAGTGTGCCACTCTACTCAAGAGTCTGTGGGGTACCTTTATGAGATCCGGGCCCGGAAATTTTAATGAAAAACAAATTCGAGTAAAGGCATTTTTTAGTATTCTCTTTTGATTTACATAGGGGAAATATTTTTCGGCCTTCAAGTTAGCGCTGATTATTTCCACTAAATTGTGTTTATAGAATTAAATATAAGCAATTTAGTTAGGGAACATATTTGAATTAGCAAAGAAAAAAAGTAGGTAAATATATTGAAAAAATAGTAGGGTAAAACGAAGTAAAAGGATTTACAAAAATTAATTTTATTGTAATGAATAAAACGGTAAATAATTAAAATTATAGTTTTTTAGCGAATCAACAAAAGATTTTAAAAAGCTTGATAAAAACTTGATAGTGTGGCAATCCTGGTTTGAACGAAATTTAGCAAGCAAGTACAACGAAACATCGGTCGGTCAGTTTAACTCGCTGGCGCTTCAATGGTCAGCTTCTGATACTTTCGTTGTTTATTGCGAGAGAAAAGAATGAGGACTTCTGTGGACTCCTCGCCTTTTAATACTGCGCAAGATTTTCAGGTAAGTACAGTCCACTTTTGACTTAATTTAGGAAAGGTGCCCGGATTTAATTCGGTACCGAGTACGGATATTTTAAAAGCGGCCAAGATTCAGCAAAAACTAAATTGATATATTTTTTAAGATTTCAATAAAATGAAATTTAAAGTATTGGGTGTTCCATAAGATACGCCAAAACTTAAATGAGCAAACGTTTTGTGGGTTAAAGTTACTGTTCATAAATATGAGATATGTAAACATTTTTGCAATTATTTGTTTTCATTTAAAACTTTAAATTTGGACGCAATAGCGAACACGTTTTAGATTGCAATAAATAGCAACACTTACAATTGGTTGCCACAAACAATAAAATATATGAAAATTTACACAAATTTAGGCCTGTAAATTTTGCTTCTTCTCTTCATCATTAACAGTCGATTCAAAACAACAACGAATTTAGCTTATTTGGTTTACTCACGATGATTTGAATGATGGTCATGAAAGTGCCCGTATTCTTTCTCTTTTTCATGCTTTTCGTGAAGTTCCTTTATTTCTCGGTGATAAGCGTCAAAATCTCGATGATGATTTTCGGTGTCTAAAAAGTTGAGCGGTTTTTTTTTGACTTCTTTGCTTTATTTTAAATTTTATAAACCCGCGATTACAATTAAGTTTCTCAACCATGATCTGCAGTGTTATATATTAATCACGCAAAACAATATATTAATCAATAAAATCAAGCAAAAACACCTGCAATGTTATATATTTTACATTTGGTAACTGAGTTATCTTACTACTGTAGCACTGCATTACCGTTTTTGCTTTTCTCGGTCGATATCGCAAACTGACAATCTTTTTTACAAAACAATGGTAACTGAAAGAAAAAGTTAAAGTTCCTTTTTAGAGATGTGCTTCGTTGCGTTGTACTTTACAGTTTGCTTATTAACAGATATAAATTTCTTGAACAAAGAGTTTGTTATAATTTGCTTTTACTCTGCTATTGATTTGACTTCCTTTTGTGTCCTGAAGCAGGGATTGGCAACCTTTTCTCAGCACGAGTCCGTTCAAGGCTGGCCTTATTTTGCTGACCTGTCTTCGTTAAAGAAATAAATGTTTAATATTGCAGTGTTCTGCTAAAAGTCCACCAAACAAACTTTTTTGATGTAAAAATTGCTGTCACTGGCGAAGGTATACCTAGAAAGAATAAATGTTTAATTCTAGGATTGGCGCGAGCTATATGCAAAAAATTATGCAACAACTTGAAAAAATCTATAACAATGCTGCCGAATCGCTAATATTGTTTCTGCCTGGCCCGGCAAGAAATTCTTTGCAAACCAATGGTTGCCAACCCCTGCTTTAAAGAAATTGTTTTGTTTCTAGCTTTTGAAATTAATTTAGATAAGCGCTATTGCCTCTTTGCAACGGTTTTCACAACTTTAAATTTTACTCATATCTCTTAAAAACCTAAAAAACTCAATGATTTTTTTCAAATGGAGAGCATTATCATGTCATCTTCAAAAGTAGGTTGAGGGAATCGCTTTATGATTACTCTAAGTATAACGCCTCCGATGTTTTCCTGCAAGTCAGAAGGATAGATAGAGGTAAAAATAAAAAGAATATAAACAATATATTCAAACAATAAATATTTAAATAAAAATCATTTGTGAATGGAATATTATTATATTTTTCTAAATAAGCTTGGTTATTTTCTTGGTAAGGTATACTAAATACTATGCAGTATAATATTACTCTACATGCATTATTTGTTACCCGGAAAAAGAGCAGCGTTAAAAACCAATTTAAGTAAAAGCCAAGCGTTTACCTCAAACTGTCTCGATGATGCCAAAGTACTAATGTCATGTTAAATTTATTATTTAGATGTTACCAATTTATATTATTATTTTTTTATTAGAGTCATAAGACTGCTATTTGTAACTTTTTTTGTTAAGAACGTCAAACAAAAATAATATTTTCCAAGGTGCAACAACAGTATGGTTGCAGGAGTTGATTGAAGACCATATCAATTAAAAACTATGTATATTACAGTGATGCTTACAATAACTCACACAGGCAGCATTAAACTCATATATTACCGTTTTGATATGAGTCAAACTAGCAGAAAATCTACATTTTTGATACCATAAATAAACGCTTGTGTTTAATCATGTTTGTTAAACTTTACTTTTTCTAAAATAAATTAGTATACAATACTTTGCTTAAATAACTGGTCTAAAAGCATATAAAACTTACGATTTATTCTATGATGCCATTCAGTTTCATTGTGATTGTGATGATGATCATGGTCATGCACATATCTTTGCTCATCAGCATGATGGTGTTTATGATCGTTTGCGATATCATCGTGGGTATTATCATGATGTTGTTCAGATTTTTCATGTTTGTTATTATGATCATGATAACTGTTATCGTGATGGTCTTTATGTTCATGATAATGATCACGATGACCGTGATGCTCAACATCCTTTTTATCATCGTCTTTATGATCTTTAATATATCGATGATCATCACGTGCTTTTTCATCATCATGATGTTGATGTTTCTGATGTTTAGAATCTTTTCTATCATCGGAACTTTGATCAAAATGATGTGGATGATTTTCATGTTTGTTTTCTCTATAATGTTTGTGATTATGCTGATGTGTATTATATTTTCTATCAGAATCTTCTTGATCATCATGATGTGGACGATCTTCATTTTGATCACGATTATGAAAATGTTCAGTATCTTTTTTATCGTCGTGTTTGTGGTCCTTATGATTTTGCTGATCTTTATTTTTGTCGTCATAAAAATTCTCATGGGAATCATGATGCCTGCTATGTTCCCTATCATTGTATTTGTGATCTTCATAATGCTGATGGTTTTCGTGACTATTTTCATCATGATGTTTATGGTCATAATGATGCTTTGTAATTTTTCTATGATCGTATTCACGGTCTTCATCATGTTGATGTTCTTCATGTCTGTTTTCACGATAATGTTTGTGGTTGTAGTGATTCTCAATACCTTCTCTATCATCGTTTTCGCGATCCCTGTAATGTCGATGGTCTTCATGTATGTTTTCACGATGATGATCATGATCGTGATGTTCTTCAGTATCTTCTCTATCATGATTTTGGTGGTCGTTATGATGTTTATAATCTTCATGTCTATTTTCATAATGATGGTCATGATTATGGTGATGCTCGATATCTTCTCTATCATTTTTGTGGTCTTCACGACGTCGATGATCTTCATGCATGTTTTCATGATGATACTCATGGTTATGGTGATGCGTAGAATAGTGTTTATGATCTTCATTGTTGTTTTCATCATTGTCATGTTTATTATAAACTTCACGATTATGATGATGATGATGATGATGATGACTCTTATCTACCTGCTGATCTCCATTGTGTTGGTGGTGACTATGATAACGATGGTGATTATGCTCATTTAAATAATTTTCGTTTTCATGCTTTTTTTCAGATACTTTGTGTTTATTTGAGGGCTTTTGGTTATGTTCTTCATTCTCATGATGCTTGTGATGCAAGTCATCGTGCAAGTTTTTTGAGTGTTCATGCGAGTTATGATGCGAAAAGTGTAAGAAGTCCGAGTTAATATTAAAAAAAAAACTTGCTAAGCATAATAAAAAAAACAAATGTTTTGTACCCATGAATGAATGCATTTTATAAGTACTTATTGTTTAAACAATCTAATTTTTAAATTAATTGCATTTATTGCATTTAACATTTCAGGTAGGCTCCAATCTGAAAAAACATAGACCCATAAAAAAACTGTTAATCATGAATTGTATATAAACTATTGTTTAAAATTTTTTTTTAAACTATGTATGTTTGGTAAGACCTCAATTATTTTGTTTCGATAACGTTTAACAAAGCAAAAGTAGAAAGATTTCGTTTCAAAAAACGAGAATTAAAAGTTTTTTTCTAAAAATTTTAAATTAGGTGCGTCCAACCTATGACTCGCGGCACATATTTGGCCTGCGTAAAGGTTTTGTGTAACCCACGCGGTATTTTCGAAAATGACGTAAACTATATAAATGGAATAGTCGCGTATCCAAAAATTTTTCGTTTTTTTTTCTTAATGGTGCAGAAATAAATTTTATGTAAAGTGAATATAAAAAAAAATCTTCATCTAGGTATTTTATTTGCCTGGCCTGCAATATTTTCGATCACTCAAAATGACTTTCGGCTCAAAAAGGTCGAACACTACTGTTTTAAACTGTGGGAGCAGTCAGGCCAAAAACCTTTGTGATATCATTTTATGGGTGTTAGCAACAAGCAATTATCACGTTTGTATAGACTAGAAGTTCTCAAAGGTTTTCGCATAATGACCCCGATTCGAATAAACAATATTTTATCGACCCCTTAAACCAGTAGGCCTACAAACTCTTAGCTAATTTAATAAATAATTAAAGTAAAGATTTTTTTTAGTCTTTATTTTTATGCAGCTATGTATAAGTGATGATAAAAAAAGACTTTTTTAATAATAATACATTTTTTAGTTTGCTATCGTTCCAAAAAGGTTACCATTGCTTTATTGCTCCAGTAAACCCAACAGTTATTCATCAACCCCCTGATCATTTATTGATCCCTATTCAACCCCTTTCTATTTATCGATCCATTTGGTGTTCCAGTCCACCCATGGGAGTTGATATTGACCGCTTTGAGAACCACTGGCATAGCAATATCTAATTTTGAAATGCGCAAAGTTTCCAGATACCGTATTTTAACGCCTTTGTAGTTCCTGACAATATGTTTGTTTTTTAAAAGAATAGTTTCTGAATCTGATTTATAATTTGATCAAACATTTTTAAATTAAATTTTAAATAAAAACTTTTTTCACTACTTAACTCAAAATTGTTTTTCTTAAACCCAAAATCTGATTTTCTTAATTTTATAAAAACAAAGAAAAAATCTGCTTCGAACCTTTCAAAGTAATATATGCAATGATAATAATGTAACAACGTAGCTCATGTTCAACCAAGCACTCGAAGAGCCATGCACACATGATCAACTTTGGACACGTCATTGTTTGTTGATTTAATGCTGAAATAAAATAGCTTTGGAATGCTGAATTTTGTTGGCTTCAAAAAGCATGGTTTTGAAGGTTTAAAAGCTTATGTAAACGTTCTTTAAGTGTAAAAAGAAGCAGGAAAAGGTATAACCAAGGAAGGTTACTATTATTCTTATTCTTTCACTGCATTGGCGTCTTGCTAAGCTACCTTTAAATTTCTCTTTAATAACTTTGCTAAAATCTGGTCACACTTTCAATCACGTTTGTTTTAAGCACAGTTTGTCATTGCATGGACCGCATAAAAAGCTTTTAAACAATTTATTTTAACCCATGTAAGTATAAAAAAACGGTTAACATATATTTTGATACTGAGGACTAAAATATTAATATATTTGTCAGCAACCTTTGAGCAAAATGCTTCTTGCGAACAGCAGGGACTGCCAATTGAGAACAGGTACAACAATTTAGAGGGGAATTAGCGTATTTAAAGGGAGAGCATTATACCATGCCCTCTCAACTTTGAAATCACTAATGCGAGAAATTAGAGACATATTTTAAGTGAATATCTTCTTTTTTTAGAGAAAACCAAATTTTTGCGAGGAAAATTGAGAAATCAGAAAAAATCCCACGTGTAGACTTTCTTCTTAGGAAATACCACATTTTTGCGACGAAAATTGAGAAATAAGGGACTTGAAAAAAAGTTTTCCACTCAGCATAATTGATTGTTTGCATGCCCCTTCTCTCTTTTTAAAAATTCTCGGTACGCCACTGACTAAACGTGTCTGTTGAAATAAATTAACGTAAACTGTGCTTGTAGTTTACTATGTCAAATGTAGCCTATATCGTATGTTAGAAAATTTGAAAAAATCTATGAGTTAAATCTAATTTCTCGATTTTGCGCTTCATGCTGCTACCGATCAATGTTATTTTAGCAAACGAGAGAACAAATTGTTTTTATAACATTTGAAGTGGCTTTTTTTCATAGCAATACGTGGCTTAATGTGGGCATCACAAGCGTCTCACCAGTAGCTTCTTCGTTCAGTGTATCACACGAAAGAAAAACAATGTTTTTTTAGTGAAGTGTAATGTCGCTTGTGAAGGAATAAAAAAAACTAATGTAATTTTAAAAGTTTTGTAAAAGCAATAAAAGTTGTTAAAATGAGCATTGACTGAAATTTAGAATAGCAATTATAAAAGCTGTTTAAATTTTAACACATCAGATATGAAATAGAGTCTTTTAAAGCTCATTTTGAACAATCAAATTAGAAAAAGGCCGTAGGTTTGTCACAAAAATTTTAGTTCAATTAATTAATTAGGCAACATAGACCTTTCTTTTTTTGTTTTGTTTTTTTCAAACATAAAACTGTCGAATTATTTTTTGATTTTATTTTTAAACTCTTTTGAGTATTGATTATTGTAATTTTTTTAGTTATTTCAGATACCTTTAAAAAGCTACTAAAATTTAAAAGATTTTAAATAGAACGAAAATCTAAACCTAAGAGCAAAATTTATACGTTTAGATTTTCGTCAACCTTCATTTTTTTAACGTTAAGTGTCTATTTTTTTATTTTTATCTCTATATTTATCCTCCTGACTTGTAGGAAAGCGCCGGAGGCGCTATACATAAGGTAAGCAATTAGTCCGACTTGTTTCCGAAGATGCCAAGATATTGCAGTCTGCTTGAAATATAATAGAGATATGACTTAATAGCCAAGACCACCAAACAGGGAAAAGTGCCGTAAAGTGTCTTTTTTAAGGACACAACAGATTGGCGCGAGTAGATTTTGAACCGAGGCCGTGTCGATCACGATTTCGGCGCTTTAACCACTCGACCACGCTGCCGTCTAGTTTCAGAATGAAACAAAAATGTCAGGACTAGACTACTTCTGTGAATACTTAGTTAAAAGCAGTTTATATTTTAGGGGCCACATACTATATATGCGTAAACTTTTTAGCATGCATGTTGTAGCAGATTTGAAAACGTTTAAAATGCGCACCAATAAAAAAGGAAAACAGTTTTATTTAAATGTAATTTCAGTACGATGTGATCCAAATGACACAATGCAATCCGAATTATGCGATGATTGCGTGTGATGTGATGCGATGCTTGCGTGCGATGCGATTTTAAATTGTTTTTTACTTCCAAATAACTTCAGCAACTAAAACAAATAAATTCAAACAGTCTACTTCGTAACAGTCTTCTATAATATAAATCACTTACAAACCCAATTCTTCTTTCTCGATAACTCACTGTGTCAAATACAAAAAACGATTTACAATAAATAAGAATAAAAACGTGCTTAAAGATAGTTGTTTGACAAAAAGAATGCGCGCGGAAAAGAAAAGATTTAATTAAAGCAAACAGAAGGTATACTAATAACAAAGAATCATGAATAAAGGAAATCGGTTCGAAACTCAAGTAAAGCTTGCTGTAACAATGCAAATTGATGTAAATAAGCTTTTTATATTTTTGTTGTTTTGAAATTATTCGATTGTTATGAGACAAATGCTGTCAAACCTAAATTTTGACATTCAAATTAAAGTGAAAGTCGTCTTTTTAGGTATCGAAGAAAGCTTTTAGTTCAAAAAAAATGTTAAAAATTCTTACATCGAAAAAGGATCGCAAAAGCAAGATATTAAAATTGAGAACTATGTACGAAGAAGACTCTTTTGTTGTCTTATTATCTAGAAGACTGTTTTATTTTCTTTCGGTTTCTAGCCTATACACAACTAAAAATATGAAAAAACTTAAAAAGTATATCTAAAATTTTCTTAGACTTTAAAATCAATTAAGCTTTTCAAATTCGAAATACATTAAAACTAATGCTAGCTCTACTGAAAAACTCGAACTGAAGTAACAAATACAAGTTGGATTACGCTGTGATGGTCTGCGATGAATGTGTTAAAATCTTAGTCAAATAACAAAAAAGCTTATTTTAACAAAATTGTAATTAAAAACATTGTGTTCATCAATGATTTTATATGTTTTAACTTTTTTTAGCAAAATTTACATGAAGTAAAGTTTAATATTTTTCCAAGCATAAAAAGCTGTTTAATTTAACAAATATGGAATTATTTGTTAAAATTCTATTGTTAAATATCCTATTTTTGGCGGATTGTTCCGTACCAGCCCCTGAACCTGTGCCGGAATCAGGCGATAAAGCCTCTGCTGTATCACGAGTGCGTCATATTTCAAGTTGTTTTATCAAAAAAATATGATAAGTATTACCAGGTTACTTTGTAGCCTACGCTGTTTCCACCTTTTTCTATTTTTTTTCTTTTAGTGTTGTATGAAAGAAAAAATATAGCAAGTCAGTTCATAAAAGTATTCTTTAATTGCTATTTTTATTATCAGTTTGTTTGCAAGGTTTTGGGGCAATTTGTGGCGGATATTAAAATCTGTAAAACAGTAAACTCTACGCAAAACAATTAAAAACGAACTCGCCTGACCGAATAAATCTACGACAAATTTGCTGTGCGCCGAAATGTCCGAGACAAAATATTTGCGGCAAATTTAGCTGGGACAAATTATCCAGTTAGCGTCTTCAATGTACTTAATATTTTCAGTAAAATAAATTTTAAAAGATGTTAAATTAATTTATTAGGATTACACCGAAGAGGAAAAAAAATTCATCGAACAAGTACATAAAGACATGCCTAGCTTACATCCAGATACATTTAGTAAGTAACTTAAATTTTAATTTTTATTTTTTCCCCAGTTTTTCTTTTTTTTTTGACAATTGAAGTTTATAACAAATTATATAGTACTAGGTCTACATAAGGTTTTTGAAAATTACAGAAAGGCAAGAAAATATCAAAGCAAAAAAGTAATTTCTTTTTGTGGAAATAGTGATATTAAAAAAAATAAAGGTAGTGTTCAAAACCGTTGACTTGTTACTTGTTAGAATAAAATTACCAAAAGAGAAAATAGCAAAATGTTCTCTTTATGAATGTCAAATAATTGTCATGTAAAAAAAACTAAAGAAAGGTGTTCAATCCTTTAAAGCTACTTCAAATTTTTTATGATTAATTAACTGGTAAAGTTAATATGGTTACTTTTTTTACAGAACTAGTGGATACCCAGTTCAGAAAAAAACTTACTGAGGCTGAAAAAGCAGCAAAGAAAAAAGAAGAAGGTTAAATTTTTATATTTGCTCACTACTTTTCAAAAGATATCACATAAACAATTTTATTACAATTAGTTTTACATTTTTTCACAAAAAAAAAAAAAAAAACAGCTATGAAAGGGGTCAAGGAATTTTCAAACCATAAAGCAAAATAACAATATCACAATACTTTTGATCGGAGTTTCTTGCTGCTCTTTTAGACAATTGAACATTTTCTGCCGCCCCTCGTAAATATAAAAAATGCTTAAGTAAAGTATGAATTGAATTCTTAAAAAAAATTTTTAATTATTTTAGTTTTACTTTATTTTCTGTCACTAACACAATAAAACAAAAAATTGATTTTAATTAGCGACAAAAAGGCTGTAAAAAGACCGTGAGGTCATTAAGTCTACAGCCACTCTCTACGTTGTAAGAGACATAAAGAGGCGGGGCAGTGAAAAGTACAATAATATAAAATAACGCATAGATTAAGGTTGTGCTTATAAATAAAAAAAAAGCGCGTAAAAAATGCATAGCGCAGAAAAATAAATCGCCCGAAGTAAATTATCAACCCTTAAAAACAAAAAACAACATTTAAGCCATAATGAAAAAAGCAGCCAATGCATTATATTATAAATGTTGGCAGAAAAATAGCCTACGATTCTTCGGACGTATTACCTTAGCCTACGATTCTTCGGACGTATCACCTACAAAGATAATTACTACTTCAAGTCAATGGTCTTCCGACTTTTTTTATGAGCCACATTTGCAATAGCCCTTAAAATAGAATATTTGTTATTGTTATGACTGCAAAGAAAACAAAACCAAAACAAACACCAAGTGTTTGTATATTTATTTTATTCTCTTGAAATAATAAACGCAAGTGCATTTTGAACATGAGTTATCTAACATTTTCTTAAGTTTTCTTTTATCAATATAATCTTTTCCCATTAGGATTTCTAAACGTAATATTTAAGACGACAAACGGCTTTGGCAAAAATATTTCAACTCTTTAAATTATAGGTCATCTTTTAAAAGACTGCATTTTTAGAATTCTTTCTTCCAACTTTTATCAAAAATACTTGTTGGCAAAGGCAAACTAGGAGAATACGCAGCCTATATACCTGTAGGAGCGCGAACATCGAGGATGTCGGGGTCTTTGATTGAATGATAGGAAGAAAGCGGGCTCAGTTACACGAAGCGAGAAAACTTTTGTCTGTTAAAAATTATTTCTGACAAAAAGGAAAAGGGTCAAGGAATTTGATAAAGATACCTTCAAGCGTTGCTAGTGGAAAAATTATTTTTCTTTCGCTAAAATTGTGAACCAATTAGTATTACATGTTTCTGACCAACTCTAGTTTTCTAACTTATAAGTTTATTGGCTAATAGTCAAATCGGAAATAGGGTTTCCACTCATAAGGTTGTTCTTGCTTCTCATCAGCAAAGTACTGTTATGTATATCCTTCTAATTCTTCATTGACAATGAGTTTTTCAGATAAGATTTGGCCGAAGGAATGCTCAAGAAAATAACATTTTTAAAGATGACCTAAAATCTAAAGTTAAAATGGTTTTCTCTATTAATATTGTTGGTCATCTTAAAGTTTTGTTTGACAAATAATTCATTTGAACTTAATATTAAAAACTCCCATGGGTAATACCAAATATCTCTCTTAGGTGAAAAATTTTTTTATTTTGTTTGTTTTTTGGATTATTCATATAGGCTTTAGTTTTAAGTGATTCCACAAGAAAATTTAGTATTGCTTATTAATACCAGCATTAATTAGAAGAAATCTTAAGAAAAAAGTTTTTTTCTAAAAGTCAAGTAAGAAGCAAGAGCAAAAGTTTAATCATCAACGGCTTTCACACCTTTTCAGCCAGGCTACCAATAGAAATACTCAAAAATACTTTGCACTGTCCTAGACAACAAAAAAGTGTAAATTGCGCAAGCTACTTAATTTTATTCAAAATTCAACATCAGACTTTTAAAATCAAATTTTGATCTACCTCTTTCGGGCTGGCGAGTGTAGCACTATAAGGCCAGAAAATTATCATCAAGTTTTGATTTATGAATAAAAAGTAAAATATTTTTTAAGTATATTTTAAAAATTTCTGTAGGCCAACGAGGCATAGCAGGTATTTGATAGCTGATGTTACTATTAGAAGTTTTTTTAATTTTTTTTAGATTTTTATTTCTTCAATTTGAATTAAATGGTTTAAAAAAACAGGCTTAAAAAGATTTTAATTATGTAAATTTCTTTTGAAACTGAATTTAAAAATTAAAAAGTATCAAAATTGTAATACCATCGAGATGTTCTAAACAATGCTGTGCAATCTGATATACAGTACGACCAATGCAAAGGCACAAACACTTTTGAACCCAAAATCCTACAAAAATTATCACTACAGGTGAAAGAAACTTGGAACTTCTATGGCAATATCTTTTTATTTTTTAAAGTCTAAAAATTTTGTTAGTTTCCTGCTAAATATTCCGTAATAACTTTTTAGCAGAAAATTCTAATTTTGAATACTTTTTTAAACACTTGATTTAATTCTATTACAATTCTAACATAAAATTAAATCTCAAAAATTTGATTTAAAAACAATGGCTGCTATGAATATTTCCATAGTTGTGCGAAAAATTTATATAGGCGCAATTGGCCTAGTGCAAAAATTTTAGGCAGACCAGATTATGACGACAACTGGGCTTGTACTGTTTAGGAAGACGGAAGTTGTTTTATGAAAAATTTTGGGTAGAGTTATTTTACAATCCCAAATAATCTGGATCAGAGTCTTCGATTAAAATTTTTTTCTCTTCAAAAATCTATTTTGGAAAAACCAATGTACGCCTTTACAATACATCTTAGTCACATTTAGGCATCTCCAAATGATGCAAAGTTATAATTCGGGCTATCGCCGCATAAAATTTCGACAAAATTGTTTCACCGCCTCCAAAATGTTTTTATTCTGTACGGCTAAGAATATTTCTGAAGTTTTTCATTTTATCTTGTTTACTACTTCACATCATTCTAATTTTAGAAGATAAAAAAAAGCGCGAAGAAGAAATGATAGAAAAGCAACTGCGAAAAACAATCGAAGAACAATCACAAAAGATTGGTAGGTTTGCAAAATTTTAATTTCTTAATATGGTTAAAATCAAATTTCTTTTAAGATTTTTTTGTTCATTATGTATGGCTGTATTTTAAAAAAATTATTTATCCCAAAACGAGGATTCGTTATTTAGCTCAAAAACAATGTTAATTTGCATTGATCTCTCTTACTGCAAATAAAGGCAGGAATTGAACCATTTGACAAAAGTGAAATTTTTTGGATATAGGCTTATTCTGATTTTTATGTTTTTGAAGTTTTGGTATTTTGTTACTTTGTTAAATGATAAAATTTCGAAATTACGTTTTAATAGTTATATTTTTTATTACGTGAATAATGATTGCAAAATTTGGAAGCAAAAAAAAGAGAATTAAAATTTATCAACAAAATGTATCAGCAGAGCGTTTATCAAATTTTCATACTTATTGCATACCTCAGGGATAATTAAAGTATTTTAGCACACTTCTACCAAAATCAAATATTTCAATCTAGTTGATAGCACTTCTTCTTCAGCGCGATAGACAATGGTTCTAGTTCACAATAAATCTGACTCAATGTTTCGCGCAGCAGGCGATGGCTTTTTCTCTGGCGTAACCTTGCGAATACAGTTGACCGCGAATTTATACGGTACGTTTCGACGTGCATAGTATAAGAAAATAATGAAATCTATTAAAAGGTTCGGTTTGTTTTTCTGTGTCACAACTTTACTCAGGAGTCCTAAAGGACCAGTTGAACTAGGTAGCCCAAATACCTGCGCTGAAGTAAAGCTGTGTCTATTTTTATTTATGCAGGCTCTAAAAATGAATTGCTGCAATACTGAAGTTCTTTAACAGTTAGTTCTGGCTAAGTACAAATGATTCTCCAGAAACTTGTGAAATTTCCTAGAATTTCACTAGACGTGAAATTCACTAGAGATAGAAAGAAACAAGAGTGCTTTGCTTCAGTAACACTTCTAGTTTAAACCCAGTGCAAGATGGATAGTTAAGCGAAAAATCACTACTGCATTGAAGACTGTTACCCAAGATATGCTGCAGCGTGTTTGGGAGGAGCTAGAATACTGGATTGACGTGTCCCGTGACACAGGCAGTGCGCATATTGAACATTTGTGAAACCTTTCATGGAATACTTTTAAATTTTTTATTTAAATATACTGGAATAAATCTTATTTAGTTCAACATTAAACCAGTTTAGTTTCTTTTGATTTAACTATGTAGTTTCTGTGATACTTACATGTCAAATAATATCAAAATTTTTGAAAGATTTAAGGTAGTCTTGCCGCTCGTTCAAAGAAATAAAGAAATTGGTGGGTGAAGGTGACGCGAAGTGGAGGAAGAAGAGCTTTTAGGAGAAGCAGGGGGATAGGAGTAGACGATAGCAGCCTGTGATTACTCTACAAGAAGATCTATGCACCCTCTTCACAGGGGTGATGTGGGTGGGAGGTGAGAAAAGAAACCAGCCTGCGGAAGCATAGGTGAGAATGGGGCGAATAAAGGCTTTATAAAGAGTACATAAAGGTTCCTTTGAGAGGCCCCAGGAGGCAGAAACAATAGATCGGAAGGCATAGAATCGACTATGAAACTTTTTCCCAAGGATACTTAAAAGAAAGGGTGTGGTCGAAAGTTGCATCGAGAAAGGTTGGGTTTGGGTTGAAATTAAGTGGAGTGTTAAGAATGGATAGAGAGGGTTTAAGACAAGACTGGTAGGTGTCTAGGCTGAAAAAAGATGACTTATACTTGAGAGGGTTGAGAGGTAGACGCCATTTGGAGGACAATTCCACCAGTCTGTTGAGGGCAGTTTGAACAGTAGAAGTTACACATTTAACGCTTGGGGAAGAGGCCGAAATGGCAAGGTTGTCTGCGTAGAGAGAGACCTTAACAGATGAAGGAAGAAAGGCAGGAAGATCATTACTAAATAGAGAGAATTGCAGACACCCTTGCGAATGCCTTTGGCGTTTCGTAAGGGCGTCTGCAATTTCAGAAGACGACCAGGCTTTGGCAGGGCGATTGATATTGCCGCAGAGAATGGCAGAAGCGTTAGCATCATTGCGGAGTTTGGTGAAGGTATAGGTGGCTTCTGAAAGAGAAAGTCTTGTAAAGCTAGAGGGAGGTGGGCAGTGAGTAGCAATATTAAAAAGGTATTCACATCAGCGGGCTTTGTTATGATTAAATGAAGGAGAGCAGGAGATAGAGATAATTAGAGGGGAAGTAGGAATAGTAATAGAGAAAGAAAAATGATCTGAGCCAAGGTCTGGAAAGGTACATTTGGAGGCCAGGGGGCAGGAACTAAAGAGATATCAGGAGAAGAGCAGTTTCCAGTGGCGCGGTGTAGTAAGGTGTGATGGTTAGGGTTGTTGAGAGGTAAGAGATCAGAGGAGAGGCGCCAGTCAAACAGATCTTTTCCTAATTGGTCCTCCAGGCTGTAAGAGTCCCAGGATGAATGATGGCAATTAAAATTCCCAAAAATGTAAGTAGTAGGGAACGATGGTAAGAGAAAGGGTAAGAAGGATGTAGGAGGGGAGTCACAAGAGGAAGAGCGGATAGGAGGGACATAGAGATTGAAAAGGTGTATAGGTAAGGCCCTTTTATTTTAACCGTGATAATTATATAATCGGAGCTGGGATTGAGGGAGGAAAGGTGTTGGGTAGAGAGAGGCGAGTAGGTTAGACCGTTTTTGACAAGTATAAGGACACCACCTCCTAGGTTTCCCGAAGAGTCAGTAGTTCTTTTCCTCGTGACAGAGCTGTCCTTTTTTTAAGATTTTTATAACCGGGAATGTGAAAAGTGGAGTCAGAAGAGAGGTGCAATTCTTGTACAAAAATCAGATCGTACTGATTTAGTGAAAAAAAATTGTATAAGTTCAGTACGACGGGGACAAATTTTATTGGCATTCCATAGAAGAATTTATAGACTGCTCGGGGAGGGAGAAGAAGGATGGAAAGAAGATTGTGTGAGAGAAGAAGTGGAGGATTGGAGTTGAGAAGGAGGTAGAGATGACGCTGAGGGTGGGTAAGTAAAATTTAATTGGGGTGGTTAGGAAGGTCGGGGGAGTTATTAATGTTAGGGAGATGTTTTTGGGGGGTTAATTTTTGACGATAAGCATTTTTGAGTCTTGCGAGTATATGAGTATATGAATATATACGAGATGAAGATAGGGAGACAGTTTAAAAAGAGGAGATAAAAGTTTGAGAGGAAGATGGGCAAATTAGACAGGTCCAACAGTGACCCGAGGAAATTTTTCGAAAATCAGCGGGAGAGAGACCAGAGCAAAAGAAGTGCACCCAGAGAAAACAGTTGGCACAATGTATCGTTCTATTTCCCTAGGTGACTTGACAGGAGCAGACAAAGCAGAGGTCTATAGGGCCAGGGTTGGGGTGAATGTCACCGCTGATGAGTAGAAGCATGAGGATGAGAAGCAGCGATAGATGAGATAAATAAAGAAGAGGCTTAGAGTTGCAAAAGGGAGTAAGAAAAGTTTTTAAGAAGGTAAATGAAGAGGGCGGGGGTCATTTGGGATTATGGGCGCCGCCCATCTGTCACCGCGCAGTGAACAGCAGGAATAAAAACGAGGAGAAAAATTGTCCATAAGAGGTCGCCCGAGGGTGAGACCCTCGGGGAATCGACAGGCCATCTTAACCCTCCTCAGCGCAGGAAACAGGACTGCGCCACCACGATAAAATGGCTTGTCGTTGGCGGAGTGCAAGGAACGACGCAATGGCTGTCGAAGCTCTTTCAATAAAACATTAAAACGACTCTTTGTAATCACTTAGGCTTATAAGAACAATTTACAAACAAAATAAATTAAGTGGGGTAAGGTGTACCAATTACGCAATTAATACGTAACAATGAAAAAGATGACGTCAAAAGCTTATAAATATCTACAAAAGATTGAAAATCAACTATAGGCTTATTAAGTTAAGATTGGAATTATGAATAAAGTGCAACATGCTGAATAATTTGGTTCCGTATGCATCTGCTTAATTTGATTATTATTGAAATCCTGGCGCGGCCCATTTAAGAATCTCTAGATTAAACAAACAAAATTTTTTTAATTTGTATTTTGGTTCTTTAATGATATTTTTTGAATCAATGAAAATATTGAATACTTTGTGTGTTTTATAGCTCTTCTTTTTTTTTTAGGAAAAATGAGTAAAAAGGATCTAGACGACTTGCACAAAAAACTTTCAAAAGATCTGAAAGAAGTAGATCAAAAAATGCGACGCGGAGAACTGTAAAAAAATTACTATTTTGTAATCATCGTTATCATCACACCAATTTGTTATCATTGTTTATATCTTGCTTTAGATTAATAACATCGCGAAGTTTTGTAAAGTATTCGTACTTGCTTGATTACAAAGCTAAAATACTTTCGTCATTAAATGTAATACAAATTTAAGTCTTTAATCTAATCGCTTAAGTTACAGTTTTTGAGCTATATCTACATAAACAAAATGATTTAATTCTTCTGGTTCTCAAGCGCAGGTAGTTTTTGATATCCCGACAACTATTAGCATGAAGCATAAGTTTGTAAATTAATGTAGTTGTAGGTAAGAAGGAAAAATGAAACAAAAATAAGTTTGACTGGAATTTGTTTTGTTCACCACTTCTTACTTTTTATAAAAGATCCCAAATTATTTTCTTGGGCGGGAAAGTTTTGATAGCAAATATTTTTTAGTTTTGGCTACCTTTAAGATGTGAATAAAATTTTTGCCAATTTTTACAGAAATATAAAACAATTTATTTTGAAAATTTTACCGTAAGATGAAGAAATCATTCGGAAGTAAATATTATAGCGTCTATATCTTGTTGTTTTTTTATCAGGACTCTTTTTTGTAAATTTAATACTGACATAACAAACTACGTTTTTCTAATGGTTTAATATGGTTAAATTATCCCGGTTTTAATAATTTTTATGAGGTTTCATTTGGTAGCAAAAATTTTTTACTTTAGAACAAATTTTTACAATAGTCTATACGAAATAAGACCCTATAAAGCAGTGGTCTCCAAGCTTTTTGAGCAGGGGGCCGTGTATAGATTTTTTTGGACCTCTTGGGACCAAAGCGAGAGACCAAAAAAAATAAAGGTCTTCACTTCGGTTGATCTCCAATTTCGCTATTTTTCTCCCAAGTCTTCACTTCGATTCGATCTCTGATTTCACTGTTTTTCTCCCAAAATCTTGGTGTGTTCTCTAAAAACATAAAAAGATAAAAAAACTCAAACTGGGCTATTCCCGACATAATTCTATCAAATTGTGGCTCAAAGTGAATGCATATGTTTTTTAAAAAGAGCTCCGCGGGCCGGATAAAAAATCTTAGCGCGCCGAATTTGGCCCGCCGACCATAGTTTGGAGTCTAAACCACTAAATTTTTGTGACATTTAACACTATTGACAACATGCCGCGGGCCAGATAAAATCACCTTGCGGGCCGTAGTTTGGTGACCACTGCTATAAAGGGTTTATTCTGTTAACAGTAACTTCGACTTGGATGACACTTTTAAATTATAAAACTGCCTTTTGGGTTTCAACTATTCAACGTAATGACATTTTTTCTCTATTTTTAAAAAGAAAGTTCTTTCAACATTTTCTGGCGCCGAAAACTAGGAACTCATAATTTTTCATCTTTAGTACTTTGATAAAACTTTTCCCAATTAAACCTATGTCTGAGCTTGAAAATATAAAAGTTAGATATGCATAGAAAAAATAGACCTGTCACAAATGGGAATTTAAAAACTTTAAAGTGAACAGTTTACTTTAGTGGTTCAAACTGCGGCTCGATCTTTAACATATAACTTTGAATTATTTGAAACTGGACATGATTTTTTGCCGACCGCTTAGCACTTTAATTCTAAGTTCTAAAGCATGTAAACCTTAATTTGACGATGAATTTTGGTTGAACTTGTTGATTTTTGATTATTGCTTAATTTCAAAGGCTAGACAAGTGGTTCTCAAACTTTTCAGAGTTTTCAGGTTCGTGGCCCCTTTTCAAAGACTCTGAAACACCCGTGCCCCCCTGCTTAGAACATTGTCTCAAACTTAAGTGAAGATAAAAAAAAAATCACTTTAAAACTACTTCTGCTTTCACCAATTTTCCGGCAAAATTCAAGTGAAGACCAAAAAAAATGTCATCACTTTGAAACTGCCTCTGATTTCTTCATTTTCGTCGCAAAAGACGTTTGAAGAATAAAAAAGGCTTCTTCCGTGGCCACCCGGTAAATGCCCCTTGGGTCTTTTTGAGAACCTCTGGGCTAGACAATAAAAAAAACAGATTGATGAATAACAAATGAAACTTAAGACATGATCAATGATCATATTTTTAGCCTAATTTTTTGCTTTAGCTTGCGGAGAATCATTTGACTCTACTTATCAACCAGGCTACAGCCAGAAATTTAATTGTGAATAATCAAGCAGAAATTCAACAAATTCTAGCCCACTGAAAACCCATTCAATAAACTTGCAGAAATCTAATTTTTTACTTCCAAAAATATCGAATATACTGTAAACGGGGTTTATTCAACCCAAAACGACTGCTAGCCTATAAGACTTGTGTTGCGACGGATGATGCGCCAAGCTGTGAGGTCCCGTCAAGACGGCGAACAATAAAACCTCCAGCTTGGCAAAAGGACTATTATATGTTTTAAATTTGTTTTGTTTCCGTTAAAACTTCACTTTACCGTTTTTTGTTGGATTTGAACTCGCGTCGCTAATTCTTTTACTCAGTTAATCATTATTGTAATTTGTTTTCTTTCTGTTCGTTCTCACGCGGCGTCATTATTGCAATTTGTTTTCTTTCTGTTCGTTCTCTCGCGGCGCGAATTTTGTTCTTAAAAAGCTTTGTTTCCTTCTGTTTATAGCGCCAGAGTTTTTTCATCCATTTTACTTGGTCAATTTTAGCTTAGCTAGTTTAGGGTTAGGTTAGTGTTTGTTTATATGCTGATTTAGCTAGAGTAGGATTAGGTATGTTTTGTAATACTGTTTGCGTTTGTTTTTCCATTAATCTTTTGTATTTATTTTTTCATTCTATTTGAATAAGGTCTAGATCATTGCTTAATTCTAGTTAAATTGTAAAATCTGATTTCAAATAGTTTCCTGGATAAAGAATTGTATAACCTAAATTGTTTTATTCATACGCATTTTGAAACGCCAAGTAAATCCTTTTGATCCAAAACAATTTGAATTTCGAATACCTGACTGCGCAGGATTAGACGAGTCTTTCCCCTCGTCCGTAGAAACATTGTAAAATCTGATTTCAAATAGTTTCCTGGTTAAAAGAAATCTAATTTTTTACTTCCAAAAATATCGAATATACTGTAAACGGGGTTTATTCAACCCAAAACGACTGCTAGCCTATAAGACTTGTTTTCAAAAAAGTTTTTTTTGCTATGTAAATAATGGAATAAATGCCCGAAGTAGCCTAGATATCTCGGGACATGTTTTTTAAAGTCTCAGTCTCGTTTCGATCTCACAACCCTAAAGTTTGTCGCCAACGTGGTCGAGTGGTTAGAGCACCGTGCTTATGATCATCATGGTCTCAATTTAAAAATCGAAGCATTGTAATTAAAGTATTAATAAGTGATACGGTTTCAGTTCAAAACCTACTTACGTATTCTGTTGGGTCTTTTCAAAAGACAATTTACGGCAGTTTCTTCTTCTTGGCTGTCTTACCTAGCTTTAATTTTAGTCATATCTCTGAATAAAAACAAAATAAAAAATTAAACCTGGAAAACAACATCTTAATGGCCTCTTCGGAAGCAGATTGGAATACTTGCTTGACGGAAGCAGATCAGGTTAACCGCTATATTTAATCTGACTTTTTGGTCGTTCTTGTTTTTTGCTAGAGAAAGACGCTGTTTACAGCACTTTTCTTTGGTTGGCTATATTGGAATTAGCACGCAGCTTTAAATTTTAGACAAATCTTGTTATAAAACCCGAAAAATTTAAGGTCAAAACTTTACTCGAAAATCCAAAAGGACCAATTGAACTAGGTAACCCTAATACCTGCGCTGAAGTAAGGCTATGTTTTCTTATTTTTTGTTTTGTTTTTACGTCTGCTTTAGATAGAAATAGTTTGCCGCAAGGCTGAAGTTATTAAACAGTTAGTTCTGGCTAAGTACCAATGAATTTGCTCAAAAACTTTTCTCTACAAATAGAAAGAAACCATTGTTACTGATTATAAAAAATATGTTTACAATACCAAACACTTAATCATTATGATAGATTCTCGTGAAACTTGGCTCTCAATCTTCACCAAACTTTAAAGCAATTTATAACGCCAACAACTGCGAATGATCACTTAAAACTTTGCACTGCCTAACTATAAGAATACATTAGCACCCTAATGGTTAAATATTAAACTTAATACTTCGTCCGCAAAACAGGCTAAAACAGTTCTCTCTATACAATTAGTAGTTTAAAGCAGTGTTTCCCAAACTTTTTTTCAATAGCGCCACTACACAGCTTAGTGACTATCAAACGCCCCCTCGACAAAATGTAATATATTCCATTCATCACAACTTTAATGTTTAGCTCTAATGAGACGGATGATCTTGGTGCAATGTCATCAGTTTGTTTAGGCTATATCTGGTTTTATTTCGAAACAGTAGTAACTGGTAAGTGTCCCCGTCTGACTACGTCAAGGCGGTTTCTTCTGTTATCTAAAAGCGTGGTCACAGTACTAAACGCACGCTCTATACCAAGTATGAGTTGGGAATGGCAATAAAAGCTTTTTTACCCGATCCCGCAAGTGGTATTATTTCACTTTGATTTGGTTCTTCAGTTGCAACTATTGAAACGAGACATCGATTTTTGGTTTGAATTCAAAATCGCTTTGCGATGTTATAAGTTTCTCCTCAAGAATTTCATGCACGGTTATATTATTGAATGGGTCGATTATCCAGTTTGGAATTTCCAATTAAAAAATATCCTGGAATCAAACCTTTGTGTAACTCCTGAAGATTGCTGTACGTGTCTACTTCAACATTTTAGATATGTCTCTGTCACAAGTTGTGGCAAGCCTAAAAATTGGAAAAATTCACGTCTAGCTAAATTTCTCTGATATACCACGAGCTTATTATCGAACACAGACAATGCCGATTTTACCTTGATATTAAATTTACTTCGCTAACCTGAAGAAATGAATTCAATTTGTTAAATTTGGCAAATATTTCTGATAAGTAGGCGATATCATTTCTCACAGTGATAACTTTTTTTGCAAGGCCAGGGTCGCAACTTTGCAGAAATTTCATGACATTATCTAAAAGCCAGTAAAATCGTGCAAGGTAGTTTCTCTTGGAAAGCCATCTTACTTTGGTGTGTAGCAGTATGCGCTCAAATCATTTTCATTGCGCTATTGTTTAAATCAGAGCGAGTGTTCAGCGCGTGGGTTTTAATTTTATTCACTGTCTTCAAGGAAAGGTTAAGACGACCGCTCATATTCTTTGCCACCAAATGTTGCCGATGAATTACACAGTGAATCGTGAGCACGTGGGGATTTTCTGCTTTTAGTAGTGCAATGAAGCCACGGTAACGACTAATCATAGATGCTGCACTGTTAGTTGGAGACTGAATTCGGCATTTCTGTTTATGCTGCATAGCTTATATTTTTTATTTCTGTAATCATGTCATCAACTTTGCTCTTTACCATATTATTATTCAAAGGAATAACCCGGTCAACAATGCTATGCAGAGCCCATGCGGGCCCTGCGAGGACTGTCCGTACGACACCCGTATTGATTTGGCCGCGGGCGCTGCAGTGGCCCCGCATGGGCTTACCGCACGAGTTTTATGTGGTTTAAACTATATATACAAATTGTTCCTTTTTTAAAATAATTAAAAAGGCTATAGCTTATTAGCATGTTTTAATTTTTGATTACGGCTTAAAACTGAAAGCCAGATTAAACCCGTGCGGTTAGCCCATGCGGGGCCTCTACAGCGCCCGCGGCCAAATCGATACGGGTCCCTTACGGGCAGCCCTTGCAGGGCCCACATGGTCCCTGCATAGCATTGTTGGTTGGGAAATTGATAACTGCATAGGCTAAGGCGTTTTTTGATGCAAAACAGTGTTCAAAACTTACTCTACTGATGGAAAGATCAATTCTTAACCGATCGTATGAGGTTTATCTTTTCTTGCAATCATAAAAGACAAATTGTTAGACGCAAGAACCCATCATCGCTTTTCAGGAATAAATTTGAAAACACCCTACCAACAGTTTTTTTGTTTTTTTGTTGTTGTTTTGTTCCAAAGTGATTGTAAAAATGTTGCATTCCCAGAATTTAACAAAAATTCATCCAGATGATTTAAAACTTTTTAAATTCTACAATTAATAATGAGTAATTGCCCCTACTATGCGACAGGCAAACCGGACAAGCAAGATAAAGTCAAATTAAAGCGTAAAATTAAAATAAATAGCAGCGAAAATATTAATAATGTGCACTAGGGTAGGTTGATTTTGAAACCAAGCTTAGGTAAGGGTAAGAGTAGTTGGAAAAACATACTTATATTCCAAAACGATTAAAAAAAATACTTCAAACCTGTTTTTCTTTTGCGCATTTACGTTTATTTGAACAAAATTTTTCCTTTCTTTTTTTTAAAAAGCACTATTTTGGTGGCGCTAAATACTTTTCTCCATAGCAACATTGTAAGCAATTTGCTTTTGGCTCCTTAACTGGTGCGCGGTAAATTAAAACCATAATTTGTTCTATCATTTAAATAAATTTAAATAAATAAAAGCTAGGTTTAACAGAAAGAAAAAAGAGACAAAATTTTTATTATTTTGTTTCATAACTTATTTTACTGAAAGCATACTTTAAGGTTGTTTTTCTACTTTATAAATATAAGAAGAATAACTATACTTTTTGTGAGCCGAAATAAATTTATTTTATATTATTTTTTATTTTTTTTATTTTATTTTAATCTCTATATTTATCCTCCTGACTCGCAGGAAAGCGACGGAGGCGCTATACATAGGGTAAGCAATTACCCCGACCTGCTTTTTGCCAAAGATATTGCTGTCCGCAAGATGCCAAGATATTGCTGTCCGCTTGTAATTTAGTAGAGATATTACTGTAATTTAGAACTGCTTGTCAAGACCACCAAGCAGGGGAAAATGCCGTAAAGTGTTTTTCCCAAGAACACAACAGAATGGCGCAAGTGGGTTTTGAACCGAGACCATGTTGATCATCAGTCCGGTGCGTTAACCACTCGACCACGCTGCCGAATATTTAGTCTAGAAGCAAGTAGCCTATTTCGAAATTTTCTTTAATTTTGTGGTAAAATGTAAACTTGCGAAATAAGCTTATTTTAATTTGTTAAATATGATTTTTAAGAGTGTTAGCTGGCGATTGCTGATTGTCATTTGCAAACAAATTAAAAGAATGCCAAAAGAAAAGTCAATACACGAAATAAAGCTAAGAAAATGTTTGGTGGTGGACCCTGTGAACTTTCTATTGTTGAACCAAGTACATACAAGTAAGTTATACAATACTACTACCATGTTTAAGTATTTTAAATTTATTTTAAGAAAATAATCTTTGGCAACCAAAAAAATTATCGACTTCCGGAAAATATACAGTAATGTTTTAAAATATCCCAGATATGCTATGGAACTAGTAAGAAGTGAATTTTCTTCAACATTAGGAGGTTCACTAACAAATGCCTTAATTCACAATTTACACCTCTTTTTAAAGAAGATGTCGACCTTAACCACTTTATGTTAGATAAATCCATAGGTGGGCATGGTAGCCTACTTTTACTCGGTACTTTTGAATGATCCAATTTAATAGTTATAACTATTAACTTCTCTGTCATACATTGAATTTCAATTGAAATTCAAAAACAGTGTAATTCAAAAATAAAAATAAAAAATAAAAAAATAGTTTTTTGTTACTATTAAATTGGATTATTTAAAAGTACCGAGTAAAAGTACCACTGTTATAGTATGTGACGTCATAGCGCACGGCTCTACTGCCTTCTTCTCTCTGGTTTGTTAAGTGTGGTTAACCGCGTGATAAACTATTAAGTATAACTTACAGATTCAGTCGTATAACTATCGTGTAACTCCGTATAAATAAAAGAGCTAACTGCAGATACTAGTGGAACTCATAACATGGCGTCGTCGACAGTCAGCTTATAAATTTGTTTAAAGAAAATAAGCTTACGAACCATTATAAAAGTATACTGCAAGTTCGTGATCGGAGATTTGTAAAAGATTGAAGATAAAAGAGACATGGCAAAAAACAAGCGAGAGCTGCAAGCAGAATTAGAAGCAGCAAACAAACGTATAGCCGAATTATCTCAATCTAATCAAAACGCGAATAGTAATATTAATAATGATGAACCTCCTTCTTGGTTAAAAACTTTTTTAGAAGCACAGTTGTCAATGCAAAGACAAACACAAGAACAGAATGTCGAAAATCAGAGACAAATGCAGCTCGAAAGTCAGCGACAATTGCAACAAATAATCGAAAAATTTTCGCCACAGCAGCTGGCCCAATGCGCGAACAGCGAGAGAAGCGAATCACATGAGCAAACCATTGACGTCAACAATTCTAACAACGAGGCAAGGCGAACCAAAGCGGACGCACAAAAGCCTTCGACACTGCAGGTGGGAATTTCGTTAGCTGAATTTGCGAAATGGCGTAAATCGTACAACGATTATGCCACGGTCTCGCTTGCAACAGAGCTGCCATTGAGCAGTCAGTTGGCATTGCTTCGCGGTTTTTTTTCGATGGACATGCGAGAAGCCGTAGAACACGTACTTCTTATCCCGGATGATACGACACTTAAACCAGACGAAGTGTTAGACAAAATTAAAAATTACATCCGGAGTCAAAGAAATATAGCGTTAGATTGCGTCGCATTTGAAGAGAGAAAGCAAGCGGCGGGCGAAAACTTCGATTCGTTTTTAATCGCGATTAAAACTTTGGCGAGAGACGCAGACTTGTGCAATGAATGTTTAAATCGTCGTTTAGTCACAAAAATCATGTCGGGAATATATGACAAAGAGACTCGAACAAAGCTCCTAGCCATGTCCCCATTACCTGATCTTCAGACCGTCACTGATTTATGCAGATCGGAAGAGTCAGCAAAACTAGACGACGCGCGAATAAGCCGACAGCTGAATGAGAGAAGAGCGTACCAAAGCAAATTTCGCCGAAATTTTTCTAAATCTAAAGAGCGCACTAAAACGCCCTGTACAAAATGCGGTAAAAAGACCTGCCCACCAAAAGGTCAAACCCACTGTCCCGCAAAGGATACAGAGTGCTTAATATGTCGCAAAAAAGGTCACTTTACATCAGTGTGCTTTCACAACAAACCTGGGTTCAACAGACGCGAAGAAACGAAGAAAAAGTTAACCGGACAAATCAAGCGTAGATGCAATGCTAACGCAAATTTCGCTAACTCCGCGGCGCCCAAAATAACTGTTAATCTTTTTTCTCTTAAACATCGTAACCCGTTAGGTTCCACAGAAGCTACACCAGACACAGGTGCCGAAGCAAGTCTTGTTGGGGTAAACATCATTCAACGGCTCGGAATAGACCTTGATAATCTAATGCCGCCAAATCAAGACACTCTTAGTGCAGTAAACCGGCAGACCGTAACATGCGTAGGGACTTTCCCATGCATCATCGAATACTGCGGCCGATTCGTGGAAGAAACCATTTACGTCTGTCCTGAGGTAGAAGATTTTTTGCTTGCTTGGTACGTATGTCAACAGGTTAACATTCTACCTGACACGTATCCTCAACCGATAAATTCATCAAAAACACCTCGAAAATTAGCAAGCATATTAAAAGCAGAGAACACAAGATTCATTATATCAGAGAACCCAACTGAAGCAGAAATTAATAAAATTGAGAACAAATTGATAAAATCGTACAGCGATGTGTTTTCTGAAGACACAACATTACGGGAAATGAACAGTAAACCCATGAAAATTTCCTTGAAAGACGATGCTGTTCCATTTGCTTTACCTGTTCCACGCCAAATACCTTTAGCTTTCAGAAGGATGGTGAAGACAGAGCTTGACCAACTTGTACAAGCCGGAGTCATTGCACCAGTAACAGAAGCAACTGATTGGGTGCACCCTATGGTCGTTGTACAAAAACCCAATGGTGGAATTCGTCTCTGTATTGATTTGCAGAAATTGAACAAATACGTACGCCGTCCATATCATCCATCTAAATCACCTGCTGAAGCTATTTCGAATATTTCTTCTTCGTCTAAATTTTTCTCAACATTAGACGCCACTAAAGGATACTGGCAAGTACCTTTAGAAAAAGAAAGTCAAGACTTTACCACATTCATTACGCCGTTCGGAAGATTTAAATTCCTTCGAGCTCCGATGGGACTAGCTTCTTCTCAAGACGAATATTGCGCAAGAGGCGATAAAGCTCTGCAAGGCATTGAAAAAGTCGAAAAAGTGGTAGATGACATTCTTATTCAAGGCGAAACTGCACAGGAGCACTTGAATACCGTAGTGGCTGTACTAAACAGATGTCGAGAACACGGTATTACTCTTAATCCGAAGAAAGTGCAGTTACTACAAAGTGCTGTGAGATATGTCGGATATATAGTGAGCAGCGACGGTATTAAAGCAGACCCCACAAAAATTGAAGCAATCTCTGAATTCCCTGCTCCAACAAATATAACTGAATTACGATCTTTTATGGGCATGGCAAACCAGCTGGGCGGATTTACTCACCTACTCAGTGAAGCAGCAGGCCCACTTTGGGACTTGCTCAAACCAAAAAATGCTTTTCTCTGGTCACCCCAGCATGAAGAAGCATTTACAAAGACAAAAGAAATTCTTTGTAGCCCCCATATTTTGGTTGCATTCGACCCCAATCTGGAAACGATGCTGCAAACAGATGCATCTCGGTCGAAAGGTCTAGGTTTTGCACTTTTGCAAAAACATCAAGAAACGTGGAAATTGGTTCAAGCAGGATCACGTTTTATAACTGAGACTGAGGCCAACTACGCTATGGTTGAACTGGAATTGCTCGCTGTTGTTTGGGCTATGCGTAAATGCCGCATATATCTGCAAGGCTTACCCAATTTCGAGCTGATAGTAGATCACAAGCCATTAGAATCAATCCTGAATACCCAGACACTCGATATGGTGGATAATCCCAGGATTCAGAGACTTAAAGAAAAACTCAGCGCCTTTATATTCCACACCACCTGGAGAAAAGGCAAAGACCATGTGATCCCCGACGCGTTGTCACGAGCACCGTGCCGCGACCCAGAACCAGAAGATATCATAAACGTAGACACAACCAGAATGATCTGCAAAAACGTTTCTACAATTCTGAGAGGAAAAGACCCAGAAGTCACAAAAGAAACATTTATCAATCCAATGCTGGAAGACTTAAAAGAAAGTACTCAGCAGGACGAAGCAGCACAACAATTAATCACTGCTATTAAAAGCAACTTTTCAAAAGGAAACGAATATCCATTAGCTCAACCTTTCAAAAAGCTGAAAGATCAGCTTACTTTCGAAGATGGATTAATTCTCCTGAACAGCCATCGCATTGTGGTGCCGGTACAGAAAAAAAAAGAAATACTGACAAAGCTACATGCTTCACATCAAGGCATCGAAAGAACAAAACAAAGAGCGCGTCAAATAGTGTACTGGCCAGGAATCAATAGCGACATCAAAAATACCGTTGAAGCCTGCACGAAATGCCAAGAGCACCAACCAAGCTTGCAACAGGAACCATTACAACGCGATCCCCTCCCATCAAGACCCTTTGAAGACGTATCTGCAGATTTATTTTATTATGCCGGTAAGACTTACCTGGTTTATGTAGACCGTCTGTCGGGATGGATTAAGCTCAGCGAGTTCTCTCATGACCCTAGTTCACATCAGATAATCAGCACTATAAGAAAATTTTTCGTGGACACAGGGGTACCAGTACGAATCAGAACTGACGGAGGACCGCAATTCACATCAAGCAAGTTTCAACAGTTTCTCAAGAAATGGGGAGTAACTTCCACCATAAGTACTCCACATTACCCACAGTCAAACGGACACGCAGAAGCAGCAGTGAAAGCCATGAAGCACCTTGTTGCCAAAACTGCTGAGCATGGTAGTCTCGACTGCGATGAATTTAGCAGCGGCCTAATCGAATGGGTTAACACACCCAAGGCCCATGGGTTATCACCAGCCGAAATTTTATACGGCGCCCCGCTACGTTCAATCGTCCCAGCTAAACTGAAATATTTCAAGGAAGATTGGCAAAACAAATTCGACAAGTGGGACGCAGCTTTATCAAATCTACAAGTGGCTGCAGAAACCGAATACAATAAACGCG
Source organism: Diplosoma virens (assembly GCA_963680785.1). Lineage (NCBI taxonomy): Eukaryota > Metazoa > Chordata > Ascidiacea > Aplousobranchia > Didemnidae > Diplosoma > Diplosoma virens. The sequence continues at coordinate 52,184,585 of OY796881.1, read as the reverse complement.
CAAAACACCTCAATCCACTAAAAATCGGACAACATGTTCGAATTCAAGACCATATTACAAAAAAATGGTTGCGATCGGGACTCATCATCGGCGTCGGGAGAAACCGCGACTACCACATAAAACTACCGAGCGGTCGAGTCTGTTGGCGCAATAGACGTTTTATTCGCCCTCTCCCCACCGAAGGGGGAGACCCCAAAGAGGAAATGATGACATCAGATGAACGTCACGTCCATTTTGAAGATGAAGTCTTTCCATCATCTCCAACCTCGCGGCGAAGCGTGAGACAAAAACGCTTTCCTAATCATTTAAGAGATTTTGTATGAAGTAGCGTAAAACTCATAACGCTTGTGCCGTATTGTATATAGTTTGTGCATGTTTATTAATCGGGCTCGTACAACGTACTAATATTTTTCTTAGACAACCTTTTCGCTAAAAAGCTTCTTAAAAGGGGGTTGTTATAGTATGTGACGTCATAGCGCACGGCTCTACTGCCTTCTTCTCTCTGGTTTGTTAAGTGTGGTTAACCGCGTGATAAACTATTAAGTATAACTTACAGATTCAGTCGTATAACTATCGTGTAACTCCGTATAAATAAAAGAGCTAACTGCAGATACTAGTGGAACTCATAACAACCACGTTACTGCGTTACTTTTACTCGGTACTTTTGAATAATCCAATTTAATAGTTATAACTCTGTCATACATTGAATTTCAATTGACATTCAAAAATAGTGTAATTCAAAAATAAAAATAAAAATAAAAAAATTTCAAAAATAGTTTTTTTATTACTATTAAATTGGATAATTCAAAAGTACCGAGTAAAGGTACCGCGGTACTTTCGTGCCCACCTATGGATAAATTCAAGCTTGATCGAGCCAAGACTAAAGTCTGTGTTGTCAGTGAAAAATCTAGAAAATAGCGATAAATTTGCGTTAATTTGTCTTAAAGTGGATGGAAAAATAGATAAAGATACATTAACTTATTCTCAGTTTTAATAATTTTCATGGAGAACTTATGTTAAAAAAAACATTTGCTGCTGCACCAGCTAACATTTACCAAAGAGGATGGAAAATTACCTGGAAGCTATTTTACGTATAGAGAAATACCTCTCGTTGGAGCTACTGGAAAGCTATTGGCCGAGGAAACATAATGTTTTTGAAGAGTTTAATAGTACCAACAGCCTAGTAGACAATACCTCTGTAAACACTGGAATTAGTAGTAGTTCTGGAAAAAATAGGCTATTAGGAAGAAATCTTCATTGCATTGGATGTTCATTACATCAAAACAAGCTACCTTTAAGGGCAATATTTAAAAAATTAGACGGTAAAACCACTGGACCAAAAAGCTTTAACGGACCTCTTGCACAAAAGTGCGCAGAAAATATTCACCTTATTCCTCCGGTGCAATTCAATCTCATAAAAACGAATATAAATGCAGGTGTTTTAAAAACTGAAATTAAAAATGATTTAAGCAATAATCAAAAGTTACTGCTTGAATACTGCGTAGTATTAAGTTCTGGAGAAATAGATAAAACCTTAGTTTCAAGAAAACTAGGTCCTTTATGTCATTTAAGGTGGTTAACGTTAGCAATTCGGTTATTAGCTCTATAATACTCGAGAAAAGAAGCCAAATGAAACACTAAAGAAGCCTGTTTCTTATATTATAAAGGTTTACGCTTTTGCATGGTTTGAAATTAAAACATCATCAAAACTTCATGAAGCTCCTAAAATTCTGTTCACCATTTCGCGATTAAATCAGTTTCCCGATGAAGATGTCAAAGAATTTGCGCAGCAAAGTAGCCTATACAAGGAAATGCTTTTTGCCTTCTTCCAGATAATTTTGTACACGCCATGATTAAAAATAGTAGGCTAATCCTGTTGTTCGCCGAAATGGATTTAAACTTATAGCAAAATCAAGGTAATTTACTGTTTTAAATAGCTTTACTGTTTATTTTACTTTGGTATTTAGCGTAATTTTATATTTGTAGGATTAAATGTATTGAAGTTTTATAATTTTGCTGAACTAAACCTTATATTTTGTAGAACTTCTACTTCTCTCAAGATAAAATGTATTCCTCCTATTGAAGTGGAGTGCATCTACATGGCAAGACTTGATTGACTTGACTGATAATGAATTTCAGGAACCAGCCATAACGCAACACTTGAGTGATGCAGAAATTTTTTCTTTGACTCAAAAAGATTCTTTGTGTGAAATTCCTGATTTACCAAGTCATTCGCATAGCGTTGAGCGAAGTGTTAAACTGGTGTCTGACGCTTCACACACAATTTGCGGTTATGAAAACCGATACAAGTCAATTTTGACCAAAATTTTAAGCCGCAAACCGCGTCAAAAATTTTCATCTAAAGGACATTATCATCAAACATACTATGATTTATATTTGTAATATTGCATACTTTATTAAATTTGATACTTTAAAATGTAGTTTTTCTTTAAATTTTATTTTTATTTACGCGTGCATTGAAATACAAGCACAGTTACCATTTTGTGCATAATTCTATGCTTTGTTCTTCTTTTATGAGCATTATTTAGAAAACTTTAATGTGCTTATTTTATATTTGTTATTTATTTTCAAGTTACAACGATCAAATAGAGTATTTTCCTTGTGTAAATTTAAAACAACTAAAAAAAATTACTAGCGCTATGTAGCGACAACTAAATTTTTGGACAAAAATATTTAAAAAATTCAAATTCAATTGCGCAAGCGAATACTGTATACGTCCGATTTACTTGATATTTTAGGAGTAAGTGTTTGCAACTACTCTGACCCTAGGATAATTGAAATTAAAAAAAAACATAAAAATCGAACTGCCCTAATGTGCACTGTTCCTGTAACTGCTCCAATTTACTCCAGCACTCCCCAATTGCTCAGTTTGCAGTCAACGCCCCTTTTATTCTAGCAAACACTCCAAGAGGGCGCTGGCACCCACTTTGGGAACCACTGTTTTAAAGCGTCAACACTGACCCTTACACAATTTAACCAAGGCCAAAACAAATAGTACTATACGATTATAAACATGTAACTAGAATAAATAACTGAATTTACGACGATATTTATATAAATCACCCAAGTTACCAGCTAACAAACGAAGCTACTAGCTCAAGCCAGATTTTTAGATGAATTATTATAATACGTCACAATTGGACAAAGCAGAATGACGTCACAATATAACCAAAAGACACAGTAATAAACAAGTTACAAAACTTATAACGTAGAATCAGCTTAATAGTTGTAGATGGTTCCAGTCAATGGCTTCTTAAACGCTCTAGACTAGGGGTGCAAAAACCCGGTCGCGCTCTCGCACAGCGCGACCAGAAGATTTACCCGTGCGACCGTAACTTGCAATATAGTCAGAATAATATGAATATGTCAGAGGCATAAAAATTTTTAACATAACTATTCCTTAACAAAAAATTTTTGCACTCCTGCCTTAACATTGTAAAAATGACTTGATGAGATGGCAATAATATGTGACTTAAGTGTGACTACTTTAACTTATTTTTAAAAAACTGAATAGTTCATCAGAAAAAAGGCAGGCAAAGTGCATCTAATTTGGATTAGATTAGATGGATAGATTAGCTGACAGTGTAGCGATCGATAGGTCTGGCGCCGTACGGATTGCCAGACGTACCGTGCCGGTAAGGCCTGCTTGAATTTGTTGAACTGCTTTGTTGATTGTCATTAGTGAATGCCGATAAAACTTCACTGCACACCGATTACAAAATACATTATTACGCAACAATCTAAACAACAAACTGTTCTCGTGCCCTTATTCGTATTGTAAAATAACACAAATGTAATAGAAAAACCTTTTTAACTTTTTTCATTTGTCAGAAAATTTGCTATTGAATGATGCATTGAGAGATAGATAGCACTTGAAATCTTTGCTCAGTGACTGATTGAAGTTGACCTACTTTTTAATTAATTAATTATTTAGTTCAGACCACCCACGTATAAGAGGTAAAATAAGCGAATGGCATTAGGTCTGCCACACTAGGGCCTTATATTTTTGCCAATTCGTATTAAACGCATAAGAACGTTTTTACTCGTTTACAGTGCTTCTATACTACTGAATCATATTTCACGCTCAATTAAGTCAATTGTCAACTTGTCGCTGTAGGTATTGCAACTGCAACCACCAATATTTTATATTCCTTTATTTCAGCTAAAAAATAAGTTATTTTTAAAGTAACTTTACTAAAGTTACGAATTTAAATAATAAATTATTATAAAAAAGTGAAAGCTTTCATATTCAAATTTAAATATTTTTTGGTGACTCCTGTAGGAGCAATTCGGGCTCTTACTTGGCGGTGTGTATTTTAGAACACACCGTTTAATCCTCTCCTCTACCTGGGGGTTGTAATTAATCCAGACTAAGATTGAAACCAGGGTTCCAATATGATTCAGTTTACTAAACAAAAAACAAAACACAAAAATTAAAACAATACAAAATTTTCATTAAAGAATATAATTACGATTTTGTGAGACCTCCAAGTAGAAGACCAGGTTGAAATTTACATTAATATTGTTTTATTAATTAAACCTTATTCTTTTTTTATCTATATTTTCGATCTCTTTGTTCTTTTTCAAGCGCGAAAAGTTCACAATGATTGGAGTAATTCAAATTAATTGTTTGCAAGGGAGCGCGCTTACAACCCCCTTAAAAAAATAAAAAGGCAGAAAACACTTCTTCACCAAAGCGCTCGTCACAGCTAAAAGAAGTTGCAGCAGCTTTACAAATGCAGTTGCTAAAACTAAAAGACATCAATGCCGTAAGATGGGCAATTGCCCCCCTGCCTTTTAATATTCTGAAAACACGGGGGCACAGGGGGCAGATTGTGCCTTTTGAAATTTGTCTTACAGAAATATTTTTAGATCTGCTCTACATTTAACCTATGTAATCTCGATCACCAAAAATGCAACGATGTTTCTAAAATTAAAGACATCCGTAAATCATGGTACAATAATGAAAGTCGCGAAAATCGTAAGTTTTAGGTAGTGATGGATTTTGGGTGAGGCGAATGAGGCAGATGCTTGTTTAGAGTGAAAGAACAATTTTGAGTGAAGACCTTTGATTTTGGGACGAAATAGGAAAATCAGAGATTGACTACAAGTGAAGACCTTTTTTTTTTTTAGAGAACACTATGATTTTGGGACGAAAACAGGAAAATTGGAGATCGACTACAAGTGAAGACCTTTTTTTTAGAGAATACGCTAATTCGATTGCGACATGATTGCTATAAACAACTTTTGTTGGAGTGCCTTTTTCACAAAAAGTGCCCTTTTTTTGAAATTTGCCCCCCTGAAAAAAAAAAAACTCCGGCGCCCCTGCACAGAACATATCTATTTTTGATACAATGGGATGGCCAGAGGGGAAAAACTGTCAGATTTTGGGGAAGCTGAGCTTCAGCTACTGGTGCAGCATTTCAAGGAGCCCCTATCTAACCAAGTTCCCTATCTAATCGAAGTTCCAACTACTTCATTTGCAAAGGAAATGCTGCTTGATGAGTGGTTTAGATTGAAATTACTGGGAAAAGATCAGTCTTTGTCCTACCTTTACAAACAGGCTATGCTACACCATGAAAGATTTTCAGTGTTATAATGGCAATTGTCTTGGTTTTACTAAGTTCATCCGCTAGTTGTGAAAGGGGTTTAGCAGAATAAACTGCATCAAAACAGACCTTAGATCAAGATTGACAACGGGCAACCTTGATTCACTCATGCTTATTGGTCTCAGTGGTTTTTCAGTTAAGGAATTTGATCAAATGAAAGTATGGCATTCATCAAGTGGACAGAAAAAATACATATGTGAATGCAAATAACTTTTACTATTTCTTTATGTAAATATGTAAATTGTAAAGGTAAGAAATAAATTGCCTTTTATTACATTTGGCGTATGAATGATGTATGTGCTAGTAAAAATTTCTACGCGCTACCAAAGTTAAGAAAAATTTTTGCACCCCTGCTCTAGACAAAACTACGTAATATTGCTGCGAAACGTCACAATGCCATAAAACTACTTATAACAATCCATACGCTTTGAATTAAAATGGTAAAACAAAACTTTGTAGGCTAATACACTTGCAAGAACAACTTGCAGATAAAATAAATTAAGTGAAGGGGGTGTAACGATTACAGCATTACTATAGAGCATTGAAAAAAATTACGTTATAATCAAAAACTTAAAAGTACTGTAAAAGACTGAAAATCAACTGCACAGTAACTATAAGGTTAAGAATAGAATTACGAATTAAGAAGGCGACACCAAATAAAAAAATCAATCAGACAGCAATATCTTGACATCTCCAGAGGTCTAGGTCGGAGTGATTTCTTGATGAATTTCCCTAATATAACGACTTCAATATTTACCTGTGGTAAAGAAAATAGCAGCAATAAAACTTAAGCCTACGAATATACATTGTAGTATTTGTAATTAAATATATTATAGACATAAGATTAAATTTGGCAACATTGTATTTCTCATTATGGAACTGTAATTAGTTTTCAAAATAAACGCGTAAAATACTGCATGCACAGTCTGTTGTGCTAGCGTTGAGTTAAATTACAGACATGCAGCAGACATTACGGATAGGTCATAGGCTTGCAGATTTGGAATCGACCCAATTTATTGTTAACGACTCGGACTCGACCCTAGCCAGATAAAGATGACTCGAGTTAAGAAAAAAATTTTAGTAGCCTTGTTCATAAAACAATTCTTGTTAGAAACTAAGTTGCAATAAATTGTTCCGTACTCGCGAGTCCGACTTGCATTTATAGTTTTTTAAGGACTCCAGTTTGATTTAAAAAACTTGAATTAAATTTTTGAAGGACTAGGACTCGACTCGAGTCATGGCTTTCAAGGACTAGGATCAACTCGAGTACTTACTTCTAATTAGACTGGAATTGAATCGAAACCTTTAAATTGTGGACGTGTTACAAAACTTCTTTGTAGCCTACATCAATAGACCATACACATCCAGGATATCTAGAACAGGGTTGCGCATTCTTTTCATAACGTCTATAACTTTTAACATCAGTCAGTTAGCTTGAATTAAACATGCACCATGGTCAAGAGCTAAACTTACAAAAATGTTGGTCATTTGTGACACTTGGGATTCAAATAGAACATTTAATGTTTTAGGCCTATATGTCTGCTATATAGCCCTACATTTATAGATTTTTTGGCACAAGATGAAATGAGTGATTTAATGTAATAATTATTACAGTTAATTCACATTTCATTTTATTTTATTTTTTTTATTTATATTATCTTTATATTTATTCTCCTGACTCGCATGAAAGCGACGGAGGCGCTAATAGGCCTACATAGGGTAAGCAATTACCCCGACCTGCTTCCGGAGATGCCAAGATATCGCTGTCCGTTTGTAATTTAAAAGAAATATGGCTGTAATTTAGTACTGCTTGCCAACACCACCAAGCAAGGAAGCCGCAAGGAAGAGTAAAGTGTCTTTTCCAAGGACACGAAAAATTAGTGCAAGTGGATTTTGAACCGAGATCATGTTGATCATAACCACGGAGCTCTAACCGCTCGACCACGCTGCCGACACATCAGTTTTAAAATAACTTATTTAAAATTGTTAGCCCAACAAGATACACTGATGACAGTGAGTGAATTTTTTTATCAATCAGTCAGTCATTTTTTTTATTTTCTACGGTCGTATAGCCAAAATAAGCAGGTACAAACAGTGATAGCTTTAGCACAGAGTGACCGGAACGGCTGCACGTGGCTCCGCCAAAAAAAGTCCAAATAGTGGCACCACTAAGCAAAATATTGCTTTATCTCTTCATAGTAGCACCACGACGGTGGCCCGCTTCAGGTATTTCCGCACTTAATTGTTTATCTGCACCTTAAATTAACAACGAATGCAGGGATCATTAAGTACTCGATTAAAAGTGATGACCTTTTTTTAAAGATCGTCATGTTTTTGGGACAAAAATGGAGATATTAGAAATTATATTGAATATTGAAAGATATTGAAAGTAATGATTTTTTTGTTATTACAATTTTTTTTAGAGATCACTACATTTTTGGGACAAAAAAGCTTTTACTTTGTTTTGAACTAGCTGGCTACCTTTTTTATTATCATTGTAAAATGAATTTTAAAAGGTGGCCCCCTTTTTTTTCTGGCACCAAGCCCCCTTTTGTAAGGCCATTAATACAAAGTACTAATTTGGCTGAAAAAATATATATATTAAAACATAATGTTTAATGCAAGCTGAAACATTATAAATTATATTGCAGAGAGTTGGAGTGAATCTAACATTTACTCTAGGCCTACTCAAGTCATTAGAGTCCTTGAAAGCCCTGACTTGAGTTCTAAATAAGTTTTTTGCTGAAATGCTCGAGTCCACCCAACCATCACAACCATGCAGACACTTGGTGAATATGAATTCTTGCTTAACCACAGATTAATCAGTGATTACTTAACCACGAGTTAACCACCATTGTTGCGGTCAAAATCCTTCCGCGGTTCTATCTGAGTAGTGACCGTTGTTTGAAAGCTTAAAATTGAAATTTATTCCAATACAATTTAATTTTATAATTTAGGAAGAGAGTTAATTTTTAAAATCCATTTAAAAATTATAGCAAGCAAAATCCAACATTTCATTTAGTTTGTAAATTTTTTTAATTAAAAAGCTGAACGTTTTCGACTATCATCAGTCCTTATCAAAGCATCTAAAATTGTTTAAAATCATCTAAAAATTTTTAACCATAAACGACAATTACAATCAATTAAAATATATAAAAAACACAAATTTTCTCAAGTTTATGCTGTCATTGTTATTACTAATTCAATTTATAGGCAATGACAATTACACAAAACAACGTCAGAATTCACAGAGAAAAAAAAGGAGAAAAAAGAGAAAAAAAAGAATAATGCAAATCACATGACTAAATTAGAAGAGTTGTAGTAAAAAAGACGAGCCATTTTCATACAGTTGTTTATTTAATTTAGATTGATGTTTTTTAATTAGTAACGCTTCGTGAATTTTACATTCGTAATCTGAGGAACATTTCTTTATAACACTAAAACGATGTATTAAGCTATCCATATCTTTTTTATTACACAAATTGCATTCAATAATATGATCTTTTATTTTGCTTTTGACCAAAGAGCCTAAATTTAAGTGTTCCTTTGCTCTTGTTACCACATGACGTGTTGACTTACCGATGTAAGTCAGACCCGCATCACACAGGCACGAAAAGCGATAAACAACATTTGATAACAAAAGCGCAAGTGTGTTAGATTTTAAATTGAAATAGCCCAGTTTCTAACTTTGCAAGTTTTATATATAGGTGTTAAGTGCACGGCAGAGAATTTCCAAATAAGTTTCGAAATGTCTTTTGCGAATATATGAGACTGTTTCCCCATATATGGAATTTCAACTGTAATGTTTTCTTTTTTATTGGTAGGTTGCGTCTGATTTAAATTTGTTTGTCTACTATTTATAAATTGGTAAAAAACTTTATCCAAAAAATAATTTGGGTATCCATTATTACAGAACGTTGATCTTAATTTTTCTATTTCATTGTTGAATAGATGGCAATCGGAACAAATATTTTTGGCACGATTTAGCATACAACTAATTAAGTTTGATTTCCACTTTAACGGGCAAATTGCTTTGAAATTCAGAAAAACACCAGTATGAGTCGGTTTTCTCCAAATCGACGATTGTAAATTATTATTGTGTATTTTAAGTTCCATGTCTAAAAAGGGGAGAGTATTAGTAGACTTTTCCATTGTAAATTGCAAGTTTTTATGTTGTGAATTTAATCTCTCTAAAAATTCCATACTGTCTGCTTCGTTGTTAAATATTGCAAAAATGTCATCTACATATCTAAAATAGACTTTTGGGTGGAATTGAGTTGCTGTTGTAAAAGGCGGGTTTCCGTCTAAGCCAGAAAGAAGTTAGATATAGTAGGACCAAGTAGTGAACCCATCGAAACACCATCAATTTGCTGATATAATTTGTCTTTGTATAAAAATATTCCTTTGGTTGCTAAATTTAATAATTTTTTAAAGATTTTCTTTTTTATTGGTAGGCGATTAGCATTTAAGTTCTTGTCATAAATTTTATTTGAAATCAAATGCTAATCATGCAAGTCATGCAACGCATGCCACTGGTCATAGCAACCTAGATAGTGTTAGCACTGCGGTTGAGTGGTAAAGATTGAGTGCTGCATTGATAGCAAACGTGATGATACAATTGTTTTTAAAACCTACCTTGCGTTATTCTGTTGTGTCCTTGTAAAAAGACATTTTACAGCATTTTTCTCTGCTAGGCGGTCTTAGCAAGCTTAACTTTTCCTTGCATTTCTAAAAAATAAGAAAAGATAAACGAAAAACCAAATGAAAAATTTAACAGGACAGCAATATCTTGGTATCTCCGAAAGCAGGTTGAAGCAATCGGAATTAGCGCTTGCCCTAGGTGTAGCGAGTCCGACTTTTTCCTGCCAGTCAAAAAGATAAATAAATAAATATAAATTATTTTTCTGTCCTTTATATTTTACATAAAGTTATAAAACTGCTGATTCACTATAAACGTGGGATATTCGCTAGAGCGAAATAAACAACGTATTAGTAAATATATCTTTTAAATCAAGTTTATGGTTAACATGAAGTTGACAACAATTTGCGCCATCTTATACTATGCACTGTTACACACACTACCAATAGCGAAATGTGCTTATTCTGAAGAAAACTATAAATCGAGATATGAATACAAATATTCTTTTAAAGGACCCAATCTTTCTCGGCCTGAAAAAGGAATACCATTTTGGAGTCATTTATTTGGTAAATTTTGCTAAAAACTAGAATTCTAGATTGGAGTAGACGATTTTTTTAACGCAAAAGCTACTGCAGGAAGTGTATTGATTATTAGGATAGCAGAAAATTTTCAGTTTAAATCAAAGTTTTGGGAATGGTTTAACAAAAAGATTATTTTTTTTAATTAAGTAAAAACTAAAAAAAGCCTTTAAATTAAAGGCTAAAAGACTTGTTATGAAAGTTAAGCAAAGATGAAAAAAAACTTTATTTTAGTTTTAGGCATATTCTTTTTAACTGTTAAATCTGGTTTTTGTCTTTTTTTTTGCGAAAGTTTTACAGATTTTTGTAAATATATGTTTAACTTTGTAAAAATAGCCAAAAGAAAGTGAAGCAGCACCAAACAAAAAGTTGCTTGAGACTGCAGGTTTCTACTCCATTTAAAAAACTGTTATTAAAGTTTTAAGAACCATATATCTCTGCTGTTGTATTTAAAATTAATTTTTAAGGTTTCATGGGTGGGTCTCTTAAAGAAATCAATGTAAGCAATTTTTGTTTGTGAAACTAACCTGGAATCCCCTGTTGTTACTATTGTTTTTTTGAGAGATCCTTTTTCTCATGTTTTTTTTATTCCCTCCTGTTGCTGTTTAAAGGATTTCCAGGTTAGTTTCTCTAACAAAAATTGCTTATGGTCACTTCTTAAAGAGACCCTCATTGGTTAGATTTTTATTGATACAGTTTGCATAATTAATTTTCTTTGACAATTTCAAATTGAGCTATGGATAAATTTAAGCTATTTTAAAATTTATATGGTAGAACTTGCTTAAGTTACCTTTAGCTAAATTGCCACATATTGGTTGGTCCTAGCAGAAAACCTATTGTTTTTTGTGTTATTAAGTTTGGCTAAGTTGTCTTTGCCTAACTTGTCAATTCACCTAACTTTTTTGCTTACCATGAACAGAAAAATTTGTCTAAGTTGTTAGACCTATGAAAACTTTACTAGCATGATTGTATTCCCTAGTTTAGTGCCATAACTCAACCATTGTTTATCATGTCTCTTGAAGAAGTCACTGTAAGCAGTTTTTGTTTGTGAAACTAACCGGGATCCCCTTGCAGTTACTATCACTTCTTGAGAGATCCTTTTTGTCTTAGTTTCTTCTTTTATTCCATTTTGGTGCTGAAAGGGGGATTTCGGGTTATTTTCACCAAAAAAATTTGGTTACACATTGCGACTGGAAAGTTTTTGCAAAGAGTAAATAATTGCTTTTTCAGTCTTTTATTGCAAATTTTCAGAAAATGTTGGGATTTTTAATGTTTAGTTCTCTTTTCTATCTTGTAAGATTACTTTAATGTATTTATTTAAAACAGCCATATAATAATTTAAAAAATCATTTTTTTCAGATTAAAAAGTGACTGAATAGTTTAAGCAAAATTGGTATAATGGGAAAACGAAGTCAACTTTGTCAAAATAAAGTTCAGAACATTGTACAATTGGGTTCAAAAGAAAAAAGCAGTTTTGAAGTTGCTAGAAAATTGAAAAGAGATCATTGTACTATCAAGAAATTCTTGACTAAAGGGAAAGTGACTCGCGCAAAGCAAAAATGTACCAAACCCAAAGCATTAAGTCCAAGACATGAAAGGAAAGTAAAAATTGCATTATTAAGAATGCCTCATTCAACAAGCAAAACCATTTTTGAAGCTGCAGGTCTTTCCAAAGTTCCAAAGGGGTTCCTTTAAAATGTACAGGTTGACATGGTCAATGCAGTCAGCATGGTCGATATGGTCGGCGTGGTTGACTGGGTTAGTTGTATAAAATATTTATTTATTGTTGAAGCCAGTTGTATTTGTAATGTAAATAGCTAGGCCTATATTACTCATTCATTTTTTAGAAGTTGGCTAGTTTGGCTATACTGTAGAAGATGTTTAAATTTTGTTGAAACCTACTGTATTTGTAATGTAAATAAATATAAGAAGCATAGTCATTTGGCAAGATTTGCCTGGACAAAGTTGGTGAGGATGACATGCTTTGATATGTGAGGACTGGGCTAGGTTGGTTAGGTTAACTAGTTTGGCAAACCTTACTAAGTTGATAAGTTTTTTCAAAAGTGAAAAATTCATTATTTCTTGTTTGTACATTAATTTAGATTAGCCCTACAAATACAGTTGGGTCAACAAAATTTAAACATTCCAAATTAACCTTGCCAATCTATCCGACCATGCCAACCATGCCAAGCACGTCAATCATGCCAACCATGTCAACCACATTGACCATGCCAACCACATCAACTATGTTGACCAGTGACCATGCCAACCACATCGACCATGCAGACCTGTGCATTTTAAAGAAGATACCGATTCCAAAGTCAACTAGAAATGACTATTTTAGAAAGATAGGAAATGTTAAGAAAAAGATAAGCACCCCTGTTCTATCCAAAAAACATAAACAATAAACGAGTTGAATGGGCCAGAAAATACTGTATAACAAGCAAGATTTCAATAAAGTCATATGGACTGATGAGTGGAGAGCAACACTTTATGGATCTGATGATTGGGCAAAAGGATGGCTTGTATTAGATCATCAGGCTCAACATCGTTATAGACAGCAACAGGGAGAGGAATGATGTTTTGGGCTGCAATTGTTGAAAATGAAATAGTAGGCCCATTTAGAGTACCACAAGGTGTTAAGATAAACTTTATTAATTATTGTGATTTTCTCTAGAGAAATTTTTTGTCATGGTTCAAAGCTCAACCAATTGAGAGATGAAAGAATTTGATTTTTATGCAGGATAATACTCCAGCTCATCCTTCAAAGTTCTCTAAGGAGTTCCTTAAAGCTCAAGGTCTTCATGGATCAAATCTCATGGATTGGTCCCCAAATAGCCATGACCTAAATCCAATTGAAAACTTTTGGGCCATCACAAAAAGAAGAATATATGCAGATGGACAGCAGTTCAATTCATCTAATGCCCTTTGAAGCTGCATACAAAGTGTCTGCATTAATATTACTTCATCTGAAATACAAAATTTAATTAGTTCTTGATTATTTCTTGATGGTACAATGATCTCTTTTCAATTTTTTAGCAATTTCAAAACTGCTTTTTTCTTTTGAACTCAATTGTACAATGTTCTGAACTTTATCCTGACAAAGTTGACTTCGTTTTCCCATTATACCAATTTTGCTTAAACTATTCAGTCACTTTTTAATCTGAAAAAAATGATTTTTTAAATTATTATATGGCTGTTTTAAGTAAATACATTAAAGTGGTAATCTTACAAGATAAAAAAGAGAACTAAACATTAAAAATCCCAACATTTTCTGAAAATTTGCAATAAAAGACTGAAAAAGCAATTATTTACTCTTTGCAATAACTTTCTGGTCACACTGTAGTGACTTCTTGAAGAGACCCATTTTGCCTATCTGTCTGTAACCCTTACAATGTAACACAACCCCAGTGTGCATCACAAACTTTTTTTTATAACTTCATTGTTTCATTATTGTAGATTTTTTTCATCAGTTTTAGTTTAGTTCAGTCAGTCATCTTACTGTCATGTGAAGCAGCATAACTATGACAATTACAAAAGCTATCTGCTTATTGAAATATATAAAATAAATCTAAAAAGTGCTTTTTGTTTGTGTTCTTTATTTCTCAAACATTCAGCTTTTGCAAAAACAAAGGCATCTTAAGTTTGTGTAGGCCTATGTATATTTAAACTGCTGTTTTCCCAAGTCACCCCCTTTTTTTCCCCTTAAATTGGTAACTTAGGCAACTCTACTGTAGTTTTTAAAATTGTATAATTTTTTAAAAGTTGTTTTTAAATAGATTCAATTTATTTTGTAAAAGTTTACACAAACTATAGAGAACAAATTTGTGTGTATTTTAATATTTAATAGGTTTTGATATCAATATTTTGATTTATTAGTACACAAGTTTAATTAAATATGTATTTGTAGATACTGTTCCTGGTGAAGATCAAGTTAGAGTTGTGCCTTCCTTAAAGGCAAAATATGGAGCTGTTTGGACAAAAAATTCATTTCCATTTAAAGAATGGAAAGTTGAAATATCATTTCGAATACAGGGAAGAGGTCGAATTGGAGCAGATGGCTTTGTAAGTGATTGAATTAATGTGTGCTAAATAAAATAAATTTAGTTTAATCTTAATTTTTGCTAAATTGTGTAATTTTATCAACCAATTTTTTAAAATAATTACAAAGCAAAAATTGAGTATTTCCAGTATTTATTGTTAATTTAATCATATTAGTATTTTCCTAACTTTGTATCTTTATCAAATTACTTTTTTGTTGAAACAATTCTATTAATTGCAATAATAAACAGCATAAGTAGTTAAATGTGTCCAAGGACTTTGTGTATGCCCTTTATACTTCCTTTTATTTAAGATCTATTCTTAAAAGCAGTTTTAGAACTTTGGAAAACTGCTGATTTTAATTGGCTGCCAGTACTGATGTCAATTTTGGCACAGAAAATAAATATATTATCATGATATTATCTTCTATCTTGCAAGACAACATAAGAAGGGTTGTAAAGGAACTTTTAAGTGATTACCTCAAACTTCCTTTGGAGATTATAAGCTATTGCTGTCTAGTTAAAAGATTAAATTTGGTTTTGGTGGTTTTTTGGAAGTGATATCACGGTAGTTTTGGTCTACTAGTTCAATGGCTTGAGGTTTCTTTCCCAAGAACACAAATATATCTTGAGGTGGGGTTGAACTGATATTGTATCAATTGCAGTCATAACCACTTAACCACTGTATAGATTACAATAGGTGTGTAATAATTAGTGACATATTATGCAAAGCTTTGATGCCTATTGTTTCAATTTAATTTAAGGTATTAACTAATCACTTAGCTATGTAATGGGCTTCTTTAATCTGCATTTTAAGTTTAAATATGACATTTCTATTGGAGGTTTTATCAAAAAACTTTGAAAAACAGTTCCTTAAAGCTTAGTGATACAATTAACTTAAAAAATAAAATGTTTCTGTCAAAAAACTTTTTTATTGAATTATTGTTTAAAAAAAAATTTTAATATTATTTTGACAAAATTTATTATTTGTTGTTTCATCTCAGGCTTTGTGGTATGTAGAAACTCCTAATGGTTTTGGTCCAGTTTTTGGCTCACAGGATAACTGGAAAGGACTCGGAGTCTTTTTTGATTCATATGACAATGATGGAAAAAAGAATAATCCATACATTTCTATCTTAGTCAACAATGGAACAATGTCTTATGACCATGCTAAGTATGTTGATTTTAGAATTGAAAAACTCAATAAAAAATACAAAAATATAAGCAATTTTAAAAAGACTAAATCCTTCTTAACTATACTTTTACTCTTATTTATTGCACATAATTTTGCTATCTCATAAGCCAGAAACCCTTTAAAATTTAAACAAGATAAATATCTGATTTATTTTGCTCTTTTTATGAGTTGTTTTTGTTATAAGTTTTACAGCTTTTCACTTAGGGCTTATGAAGCCAAGAAATTCAAGATAAAGTAAACTGCTTTCAATGATGGTCCTTCTTTTGGCTTCTAATTTTTAAAAAGCTAATTTAGAAAATGATGCCAGTTCACTTAGTTTCATTGAAACTGTACATACTTTATATGTATTATATATATTGCTTATAAGGTAAATAAATATTTAGAACAAGCTGCTTAAAGATGAGAAGCACCAGACTTGAGTTTCGCTCTTGTTAGAGCTCGTCAATGATGCTTATCTCACTGCGAATCGAACTATGTACCTGTAGTTTTCCATGCAAGTTACTATACCACTAGACCACTAGACCACAGAACCCGAACGATAGATCGACTAAAAGCAGCTATAAGTTATTCCCGGATTTACTGAACAAAGAATATATAGAATCCATTATGTTGTAATTCCAAGGCCGTACCTCATGACCGGGACTTACCCGACAAGCGTTAGGCATCGCGCTATCCGGGAATAACTTATAACTTATAGCTGATCTGAGTCGATCTATCGTCCGGGTTCTGTGGTCTAGTGGTATAGTAACCTGCGTTGAAGACTACAGGTACTTGGTTCGATTCGCAGTGAGATAAGCATTACTGATGAGCTCTAACAAGAGCGAAACTCGAGTCTGGTGCTTCTCATCTTTAAGCGGCTTGTTTTAAATTAATTCTAAATCCTCATAATTCTTTAAATATAAATAAATATATACATTCAGACCTCGTTTTTCTGGGTGTATTTGGTTTGGTTACAAGAAATTCATTTAGCAAGGTATCCAGATAATTAGAATTGACATAAGGCTAAGAATTTCATAATCAGATACAACATGCAGTGGCGCAAACAGCCTAAAAAATGGGGGATAACACAATTCCAACATCTTTTCAGTTGTGGGCGGTTAAGTTGGTAGATGGATATAAAATAGTTGAAGAAAAAAAGAACCAAAAAAGGCTGAGTCAGCCATAATCACAAAAGTGAATAAAACCACACAGAAAAGTACAACTCTTTGCCTTCAGCAAAGATTATCATCAGTCCACAAAAATAAATAAAGCTTCAACTAATAAAAAGCCAATGCAGCTCGCCATAGAATGACCATAGATCAAGAAGAAAACAATACGTGATTTACAGCACACAGTGTAATTTTTCTGTCAATCAGTGTTAACCTCCGATTTTCGTAAGTCTCTCCAACAAGGGATTAAAAGGTTTGTCAAGTCGATCCATCTGAGATGCCACGTAAACACAGCAAAAGCAGAAACGTAGTTTATCCCCTTGAGGCCTTTAGCTAACAAGCCTTTAGAAGCAGCAGAGGTAATGTAAGAGTGGGAATCTAGATTGGCTTCTATGAGGGGTTAAGAGATGGCTACTTCAAGATATCTTTGTGGGAGGGTGCCAATAACAACTGCATTGTACATAGACAACTAGCATTCACACATTGTTTTTTGTTACTAAATAAAAACCGTAGGCTTTGTATTTATTCTAATATAGGAACAGGATTTTTCATTCATTTGCAGAAATTTTCTGTAAAGTTTTCTTTTTTGGAATTGGACAGCAAGGTTTCAGCATTAAAGGGGTAAAATATCTTTAAAGAAATCCTTCACTGACTAATTTGTACCAGTAAGTGGGGAATCTGGTTGATCAAGTTAAATGAGATCTATTTATAGAATTTTTTGGATTTCTTATTACGATTGCAGCATATACAATGGGAATGTGTTAAATTTTTACTTGTAATATCTTGTTTATTAGTTATTTGCCAAATAAATTTTGATTAATTGTAAAATTTTAAAAGACAGTTAATACTCTTGAATCGAAAGCTTGTCAAAGTGTCAAGTAATTGCGGTATTGGTGCAAAATCAAAAAACTTATTTCAAAAGGCTTGGATTAGTTTTAGTTTTATAGAAGTTTGATTTTGTTTCCATTATTTGTTGGTTTGCCGAAGATACTAATGTTGTTGCAGCTTTCTAATTATTATTTTGTCAATGCATAACTTAAATGTGTACTAGTCATTACAGCAGTACAGCACTGGCCCGACACTGAAGGTCGTAGCAGCGGGACACTGCCTGCTATAATAACAGTGGCAATGTTGTTTAAATTGGTGATAAGATAAATTTGACCATCTTAAAAAATTAAAAACCAGACTAAATCGTGTTTTTTTCATTTTTTGTTTTCTTGATTGCAGTGATGGACTTGGACAAATTCAAGGCGGTTGCTTCAGGGATTTTCGAAACCGGCCGTATCCAGTCAAAGCAAAATTAGTTTATACTGACAATGAGTTGGAGGTTATGAAAGATTTCTATATTATAATGTTGTTGAAGTTATAAACTTAACCAATTCATTATAAATTTTATAACTTTTGCTTTGTATAAAATTTGGTTTCCTTCTAAATCTTGTTTGATTTAAAAGGTAGTTATTTAATTGTGTGCTTCAGAGCAAGGGTTCTGAACGGGGTAAATTTGACTGACCTTGGAGTAAATTTTGCAACCACAAATTGTGTTATTGTTAAAGTATCCACAATTATGTTCTGCAAAACAATTAATTATCTATTTCCATTAAAAAAAGTTCTTGAAGATGACATACAGGTAGTTTTCTTGAAGTTTGTGCCAAGGATATTCGTAATTGTAAATATACTGTTTAGTAACCTCAAAGCAATGGTGTGATCGTCAATTTTTAATGAACAGTTTTTTTAGTTTATCTAGACCAGGGACTTTCAACCTTTTTAAACTTGTAGACTTTTTTGCAAACAGTATTTTTAGGTACTCCATCATACAAATGTATAATTTTTTTTCTAGACCTAGTGAAACCTTTTTTGCCTTAGATTTTACACCCCAGAAGACTAGAATTCTCACCTTAAAATTACTTGAAGACCAAAAAAAGAAAGTCATCAAATTAATCCAATCAGCATTAAAGATCAAAACCATTTCGCAAATGTAAATTAAGATTTTTGTTCTTTAAGGAATTTTAAAGTACAAATTCTAGTCCTTAGGAGCGTAAAATCTGAGTAAACCATGCCGATTGGATTGATTTAATGACTTTTTGTCTTTAAGTACATTTGAGATAAAAAAGAAATTTTTTTTTGTAGACCTATTGACTACCTAATTGGTTTTTTTTAAGTTGTCAAGAGATAATTTAGCAAAAAAAAAGGTGTAAACCTATGCTTTTAATCAGTGAAAAACGTATGTTATTTAAAATGGGTATACTTCTGTATTGCATGGTAACACTTAATTTTTTTCCGGTAGTTATACATTGATCCTGGCAATACTCCTATTACGGAATACGAATTTTGTACTGTTATAAAAGACGTCGACCTTCCAAAAGAGTATTATTTTGGAATTTCTGCCGCTACTGGCGCTTTAGCAGGTGCGAATTAAATATGGCCCCTGTAATCTTTTTGCACTTTTTCTAATGTATTTTTATTTTTTTTTAGACGATCACGACATTCTGAAATTTTTGACTTGGAGCTTACAAAAAAAATCTGAAGTACGATGACTTGATTAGATGGTAGTGTCTAAGTAAAGTTTGGAAATTTTTGCTTGTATATTACAACATTTTGTTCAAAAAGCTTTTAATTTTGATATTCGTCACATTTTACTTTCATGATTCTGTCTTTACCGCAGAAGCAACTTTGGCATCCCGAGCCAAAGGCTGTAATCATCTAATGTTTAAACTTTATTTTCTGTAAGAAATTGTTGGCCAAGTCTACTTGATGACGATCGCTTGAAAGTGGTAAAGGTTTTAAGTATCTCTCTATTTCTTCCAAGTCAGAAAGCAAATAGATGATATGATGATGATCTTTAACGTAGCATTTTTTAATCTGATTGAAACAATTATTTAATGATTCATTAAGTTTGTCTCGTATTGCTGGTTTACATCTTAGTATCATCAACGTATCTACCATATAATTTTTCTCACCTGCGGGGTAACCTTTGACGTCATGTATTTAAACGGACAGTCGAGTGATTATCCCGGATTGCTTTCGGAAATATCAAAATAGAATTGAATGATTAAAATGTCACTTTAAGCTTTTTTTTATCAGGTTGTTATGTAATTTAGCACAATACTTGATTTTTTTTATTTGTCGACCTTGAAAACATGTTTGATTGCAATTTAAGTGTAAATCCTACTGCTTTTCAAGTTTGCCAAACAGAGAAAATAAATGTAAGTGCTTTTTCAAGCAGCGAACAATACGTATGTTTGTAAGCGTACTGTATCCATTGCGCTCGAAAACTCTACGCTTTCTACTATCTTCATCAATCAGCTTGCCTCTTAATTTGCTTGCGCATGAAAATTTACAAGTACTGCAAAACCGAAGAAATTTTATATTTAGTCAAAAAGTTCTAATACTTGTCAAAGACTGGAAAGATTGTTAAGTTGTAATTGTATATTATTTTTACGTTGCAGCTGCGTGTGCGATTTCGTTGTATGTTACGTAAAAAACTATTTATTTTATCACTTTTCAGGAAGATCAGTCAGAACCTATTGATGAAGATGCAAAAAAGAAAGAAGAGGATGAAAAAAAACTTCAAGAGGAGTATGACAAAAATCTTCAAGAATTTTACACGGAGCAAAAGAAATTTAAGGAAGAACATCCGGATAAAGTTAAAGAAGAGCCGGTTTCACCGGAAGAGCTAGTAAGCACTCACAATCATTTAATTTTTTGCTTTATCGTTCTGTCATAATCATGTTAATTCAGTTCCAAGGAAGTTCAAGTGCTGAGCTTCAAGCTGTCTTTGACGTCCAAAACAAAATAAAACAACAAGTTATGTAGGTAAATTTATTATCACTCTGCTTTTTCAGAAGTGATCTTACGTTTCTGTTTTAGGGACTTGTCGAAGTCTTTAATTTTGGTCATGGAAAAACAGGATAAGGTTGTGACTAAGTTGGAACAATATAAACCTCCTGACATTGATTTGGCGAAGTCTCATCAGATTGAAAATGTCTCGAAAATGCAGCGAACTACAAACGACGCCATTAATGAATTAAAGTAAGTGTTTACTTGCTTTCTACTACCAATCAAAACACGCATTTTGCTGTTAATATTAGCATGAAATGGCAATGAAAATAATATCCAAATTAACTGGTTACTATTTTATGTGGCAATTGCCGTCTGATAATATACCAATACGAATATGTTGTGTAAAGTTGTTATGTTGTAATATCTAATACTAATTATTAAATTTGCTATTTCGAACATTAGGTCTCTTTAATTTTTAGTTTTTCCTGTTCAATCAAAAAATATATTAGATTAAATTTAATTTCACCAACCAAATATCAAAATTTCAATAGGGATCACATCAGCTTTCTTAAGTCAACTACCAACTCGATATCTGAGAGTGTTTCAAAGATGGGCGGAGTTAAAAGAGAAGCTGCCAATCCATATGAATCCGAAAAACAACTTGATGAAGTACTAAAAAAACTAGAGACTGTTTACAAGGGAATTGCAGATCTCGACAATAAACAGGTTAATTCACTTTTGAAATCACTCTTGCTAAACGGTTTTTGCCAACTTTTTCGGGTAATCTTACTTTTTAGAAAATTCAGCAGCAAATAGTTTGTCCGGAACTAGATTTACCATCGTGCGTATCGACTCCTACACTCATAGCAGTGTGTTTTTTGCAAGTTTTCATAATAATCGCTTATCAATCCTTCAAGTAAGTTTTATCGATAATTTCCAGAAAGCTTTTATTAACAATTTCCTTTTTTTATTGCAGGCAATCGCGCGAGAATGCCGCCAAAAAGTTTTTTTAATCTTTGTTCTTTTCAAACTCTTTTTGAACCGTTTTTAGTCTATTAAATGATGTTTATTTAGAAACGTTTCTTCGTTGTTTTAGTCTAATTTCAAACCGTATGATTTTGATTGTTTAAATTTATTTTACTGAAGCTTTTTAATTTTATACCTCACTCGGGGGGCGCCTTAAAAAAGGCCGATCAGCAATAAAAAAATTGTCCTCTACTTTTTGCCCAGTGTGCTGAAGCGAATGCAAACAAATTGACAGATTGCGATATTCCAGGCATTAAATTGCTTCAGCTTAGTACTGGATCGACTTTTGATGTAATTTTCCAAGTATAATTGTCGCTAGTTCTAAAACTGCAATTTAATGCTATAACTACTTTCGCTTTTTCTTAAGGATTATTTGTTTTCTTGACTGGGCCATATTCACAAAAATTGATTCTGTTACTTGTATTGTCATACGGTAATTCTCGAAAATCGTTATGTAATCACGCCAGAAACCTAGGGTATGCCAAGGGTCAATCAAAAACTATTCCTCCACTGCCTTCCCTTCGCTTGACTTTTATCGAAATGGTGCAACGCTTATTGAAAGTAACCTAGTCAACTGTTGTAATTTTTATCCTTGCCATTAGCTTTGCAAGTGTTTACAGTATTTGTATTTTAATTAGTCATTAACATACCGATGAAGCTCATTTTCGTAATTTAGCTTGGCGATCATTTGCAAAACGTCACAAAGCGTACTAAATTGTGCATTATTTTTAGTGGAAAATGGTGTTATTTTGCTGCAATTTGTCATATTTTCGCAGTTGGGTTTTGTTTCATCTCATTTGAATGCATACGTACAAGTTTTATTGGTGTATGGGTACAAAATATATTGCATTTCAATTGAATTCAATTTTTTTTGTACGTACTTTAGATTCAGCAAATAATCACCAAAACTATTAAAATATTTTCAATCAATTTACAAACCTGATCGGCAGTTATCGACCCAAATTTTTACAAAAGAACACCAGTGATTATATTATCACCTCCCAACTACAAGATAGTAATAATAATATTGTTTTAGGGTAAATTTAACTTTTTATTCAACAAGGAATTCATGCCAATCCTTACAAAATACTGTCGACATAATTCAATTTTATTGACGAACTGACAAAGAAAATAACGCGTCAAGTAATAAAGCTTGCTGTAGAGCAAGTTTTAATTAACTAGTTCACGTGCAGTTCGACGAACGGCAAAAGACGAGGCCAAGCTAACATGCAAAGACTCGATAACAATGTATAGTTTTGTTGTACGTTCGACAACTGTATACAAAACATCGAATGCAGCATCAATCCTGTTTATTTCAACGTATCTACAAAAATGACGTGTCCAAACTCGGTCAGAGGTCATTTGCAACGAGGGCTCACGACCACGCACTGACTTTCTTAGACTTTAATGTCTTCTTTCTCGACTGCGATGACGGTCCCGTGAGCCGCCGCGTCTACTGCGAGTCGGAGGTGAACGGGAACGCCGTTTTTTCTCTTTTCGCCCATACAATCGACGCCGGAGCTCTCGCGAAATGGGCTTTAAGTGCATAAAATTACAAAAGCCTCCTCTCGTGCATTCTCCCATTTCGTACTGACGACAGCAAGCTTCTCGAAAGTCAGTGACCGTGCTTAATTCTGCAATAATTGGCTGACCATTGAACCAGCGGTTGTTGCAATCGTTGACAGCAGCCTCTGCATCTTCTTCTTTGTGAAACTTAATGTACACATTTCCCACTAAGTGATCTCCGAGGTTGTCGCACACGTTCATTTCTTCGATTGCTCCGTACTTTTCTTCCAGCTCGGTGAAGACTTCTTCGAAAAAGTTGTCGTAGTGCTCTTGCATTTCAACGTCGCTAAACGTTCCGGCAGCTGTGTTGTTTATTTGCGGATTTTGATAAAGACCTTGCAAGAGAATAGTTTGACTGAACGTCGGCTTGTTATGCAATCTCGAACAACGTTCACCATGTCGACATGCACCAATTTTAAAATAAAAAGAACAATTAACCTTATCTTTTTCGGTGCCAAAAATAGACGCCAAATATTCTGCCATTTTAATAAAATCACCTGTAAAAATAATAACGAGTAATTTTAATACAATACTACAATTTGAGCAAAAAAGCATTGCTGAAAAAATAAAGTATTATTTTGGTTAGTCAATGACATTTACTTTTTATAATAAAAATCTACGAAGAGAAAGAATACCGAACCTCAAAACATCCAAGATATATTCACTTCAATTACTGGACATTTTTAAGTGCAATGCGCCAACAATTTAAACAAAAAATTTTGCCAACTTTTTTCAAGATTTCTTTAAAAGAAAAGCAATTTTAAATATTCTTCAAAATCAATTCGTATTTTTGAGGTGCTACAAAACGTGTAACTCTTAAAAGTGTGCAACAGTGGTTCTCAACCTTTTTGCATCTGCGGCACACATTGGGACCTTTTCAAAATTCGCGGCACACTTGGACCTGAGTGCAGATCTTGATATTCGTCCCTAAAAATAGTGGCCACTAAAAAAATGATATTGTAATATAATTGTGTATATTGCAAATATCTGTTTAAACGTTAGTCTGTTTGCATTAATTTGATTTGCTTATTTGCATAAGGCTTATTTTTGTTTAATTGGTTTTGTGAGGTTTCCTACAAATCTATTATTAATTTTTGGCACATCCAAAGTGGTTTTGTAATATTTTTTAAACTTTCCTTTTGGCTTTAAGTTATTAAATAATGCGACTTGGCTTTTCATGAACCCCCTCCTAACCAGTGATGGATATTTAAAGTTAGGGGCCCGAGGCAAGGATTTTCAAAAACTGGTGTTCTCTAAAAAAAAAAGGGGCTTTGATCTCGGATTCCCCTTATTTTTCCTAAAATCATGGTGATCTCTAAAAAAAAACATATACAGCAAAATGAAAATATATGCGGTATTTTCAGGGGGCCCAAGGCAACTGCCTCATTTGCCTCACCCAATATCCACCATTGCTCCTAACTAATCAGCTTTTCCTCACCAATCTTTCATTCATAGTATATAAATCCAACATTCAATTCATCCAAATTCTTTTTTGGGATTGGAACTTAATCTACTTTTTCTAAACTGTGTTTGTTGAAAAGCTCAGAAGTGTTCTCATCAAAGTTTCCAAAACCAAACAACTTACAGTGCATCACTGTTGAAAAAATCCTCAAGAAACCTGAGTATGGATCAAACTGAGAATCTGCTTGATTTGCTTAAATTTATGCTGCTGCATAAGTCAACCTTTAGCAAACAGTTTATCGATCATTCCAGGCAAGCAAATTTTAAAACATGTAAAAAACTATTTAAACATTTTTTGCTAATCACATGTAATGAGCTGATTGTATAGCAATTGCATTTTTGGGATCAAATCAAAACACTATTTTGATCCAAATACTTAATACTTAAATACAGCTCAATTTGGTCAATGCTAATCAGTGGATCCACTGCACAAAGCACAGTCAAGTAATAAATTTAGCTCAAAAATAGAAAATAGACACAGTGTAAACACTGAACAATTTTTAGTGTGTGTTTTAATTTGCTCATAAGAATAAAAAACATTTCAACATTTTTAAAAACAATGACTCCATAATGACCTATTACCATTAAACCTTTTCATTTTTAAATTGGCTAAATTTTTTCTTAAAAATGAATAATGAAATCTCTGTAATACTAGTAGTTAAGGATTAGGGACCAAATTTAGGAAAAAAGTTTATTTAACTTGTAAGCAATCAATATACACTATTATTGTAAAACAGCCTCTTGGCTTGTTGTTGCATTTTAGTGCTTATTTCAATGTTAGAGAAAAATTTCAAACTTTTTTATAGACAATAAACAAAAATGTATTGAGAAAGTAAATACTTTGGCATGGGGTCTACTTAAATCAATGGCAATGAAGTCATGATAACCTCAAATTTTCGGTCTTTAGCATCTGCATTTGATAAAGAAATTTTTAAAACTATTTCTATTATTGACACAGCACTTGCACTAATAAAACAGACAACACAGTTGTTTTTTAGCAAAGCTAAATTAGTGCAATTATTGCTCATTTGACAATGTTGGTAAACTTCGATATCTACCATTCATAATTGCAGCATTTTACAGGTATATAAAAAATTAATTCATGCATTCATTTATAAATCAGTTTATTTTGATGCTCTGCATCATTTAAAAGTGCTTTGAAGTTTTAAATAAAAAAATTGCTCTAAATTAAAATTTGTTGTTTTTTCATATTTGGGCCCCCATTGAAATTTTCAACACCCATTACATGTTTTTTTTGAAAAATTTTTTTTTATTATAAACATGTTTATCTATATGTATACCATACATTTTTTTAAGGGTCTCATATAAATTAAAATTTTAAGCCCCTCTACTACAAACACAGAAATTATTCTCAATTCATGACAATTTTTAAATGTTTCAGTTTTTTTCCATTTGAATTTTAATGTGTCAATTGTTTTTGTCATTAACTTGCAAGGCTGTCCCTTCACCTATATTGTAAAAAAGAAGTGCTTGATTTGTTATACAGAAATGTATTACATTAAGATATTTATAGTTAAATGGGCCACACTTGCAAAATTTAAATTTCACGACTGTAAAAAATATAAAATTAGCTTTAAAGAACATACAAAACAGAAAAAAAATTTTTCCAGCAAGAGTTTTAAACCTTTATCAAATAATTCTTAAGTATTTCTATAGTACAGGAATGGCCAACATGTCAATTGCAACATCTTAGGTGGTCAATCGCTTCTGATTTTGAGTGAACTCTAATGCTTTATTTTAAACTTCAAGTTTATTTTAAGTAAAATTCAAGACAGATTTTAAGTGGAGACCTTTTTTTAGAGATCCTTCCTTTTTAAGACTGCATTTCTGTAGAGATCAATTGCAAGTTTCTAAACAAATTTAATGTCAAACTTACCAGCAGACAAGTTGGTCACCCCTGTAATAATACAATTAAGAGATTATTTATACAAAAGTTTTTACTATATGGTTTTACAAATAAAATCTTGGCTGAAATATTTTCAAATTTTTTTAATGAAAAGATCACTTCAATTCGTTCCACGTTTAATTTTAAAAACCACTCAATTCAATCACCTAAACAAAATGAAAAATGAATTTCTCAAGCATTGCTCTTTTATACTTGTCTACCAACTTTTCTCTTTTATCAGTCAAAAAAACTATATTATGTTATCCTAAACATAAATACTGACAAAACCGCTTGCTTGACCCTGTTTTAGTTGGATCATTAAGTTAAATTTTCTAATGTGATTTTTCCAGTTTTGCAGTCTTTTGTAAATAAATCCTTTGAAAGGTGCACTTTGCCAACCAATTTAAATAAGTAGTTATTACTCCAATCATAAAAAACTATGAGCTTGTTCAGAAATCATTAAGAATAAGAGCTCGATTTTAATAAGAGGGTGAAATGGAGTTTTTGTTCCTTTATTGATTTTTTTTGCTTCACTTAACACTTTGGCATGAAAAGAAGCAAAAGATCAATAGATCAAACAAAGAGTATTCCATTTACTGACCAATCAGTAATATTCTATTTTTAGCCAAAGCTTTAGAAAAAGCTGCTTTTTATCAATTCTTGGATTATTTTACCAAGAATTCACACAGCCTACTTATTCCTAATCAATCAGGTTAAAAGAAAAACCACTTGTGTGAAACCACACTTTTTGCTATAGTTAATGACTTACAAGTTACAATTCATTATATTAATCTCTCAGCTGTTGTGATGCTGGGCCTGTTTGCTGCCTTTGACACAGTAGACCATCAAAGATTATTGTTCAAAGTAAAACATTAGTTTGGTATTACAGTCTAGTTCGGATATAAGAGATCCACTGGGATCAGCTCAATTCCTTATATTTGAATATCCCTTACAACTGACTGATGCAAAGTTCAATCCAATACCCTAAGAACACAAGTTTTAAAAGCTCAAAACACTCTTTTTGAAGCTTTTTACACATTTCCTCCTCCAAAAAGCCTGCAAAGAAAGCACTTCCACAAAAAAGCCCATGAAATTGAAATTAGAACGTGCATTTTTGGTTATTTTGATGTATTATCACAGGGGTCTCCAAACTTTTCCAGCAGGGGGCCATATGTAGATTATTTTGAGTCTCCTTGGGCCAAAGCCAAAGGTGTTCTCTAGTTGTTCTATCAATCAAGGTGTTCTCTAAAAAAAAAAAGAAAAAAAAAAGTCTTCACTTAAATTCAGACTCATATTTTTCAATTTTCGTCCTGAAATCAAGCCAACAAATAATTATGATTGATTAGAAAGTAAATTTGCCTGTTTCAAACTTTTTTACATAACTACTGTACAGTAGGTGAAAGATCTAAATTAATTTCAAACCCTTGATCCACGACAACCTTGTTTACTTGGTTCGTCCCATCAACCAAAATTTGATATTTTTTTTATATTTTTTTTAGTGTTTTAGACAACATGCAGCAGGCTAGATAAAATCACCTTTTGGGCCAGATCCAGCCCTCAGGCCATAGTTTGGTGATCACTGCATTATCATAACAAAACATCAATCCCTTATAAGCGAAAATCCCTTAAGTAAATATTTTAGTATTATTTTGCACTGAAAATCATTAGGACCATTTGAAATAGTCCCTTAGAAGCAAAAATCCCTTATATCTAAAGTTAACTGTAGTGGCATTGCTTTAAAATAGCATACCTCATCTCAATAACTAAACTTTGGCTTGTTGTCACAAAAAACATTTGTAGTAAAAAAGGTTGTCATTTTTGGTGTTCTACAAGGTTTTATTTTAGAACCATTATTGTTTATAATATATATTAGTTAACAAATTTGGTTCTGAATTCTATGTAGCAATTCATTAACATGCTGATCACATAATTTTGTACATTGGTTTTAATCCTGAAGATGGCTTTCAGAATACCATTGAAAATATAAAATGTTGCTTATGGGTCATTCCATGTCAAACATCCTGAAATTTAAA
This sequence comes from Diplosoma virens, assembly GCA_963680785.1. Classification (NCBI taxonomy): domain Eukaryota; kingdom Metazoa; phylum Chordata; class Ascidiacea; order Aplousobranchia; family Didemnidae; genus Diplosoma; species Diplosoma virens. The sequence goes on along the minus strand of OY796881.1, from coordinate 52,155,583 downwards.
AATGTTCCAGCTTGACCCTCTCCAAATTTGCTTAAAATTTGTCAAAATGTTGTATATGATAATTGACTATGAAACTGAAAATTTTAGCTCAATATCTATTGTACTTTATAAAATATAACTTATTGAAATATGGTGCCCCATTGCAGTGATTTGCATTTGGTCATTTTTGGCCACTTTTAAACAAGCATTTCTCCAATTGTAAAAATTGTGGAAGGCTGATTTTGAGTATATTGACCAACTTTCTGATATATTACATAGATCAAGTTTCAAAATAATATTGGTTTAAAACATAATAAAAATATTGTGCCCCAGAATGTCCACATTTTGACCCAAGAACAAATTTACAACCATAGTAAATATTTAAGGTGTAACTTTTTTTTAAGCAGGTGTTTTCTTTTATATTTGGTGAAGTTATAGTCCAGTTGGTAGGGAGTACTCATGTAAAAATTAAAGCAGTGCTATGTTTTGTATGGCAGCTATAGCTTTTTAAATATGGCTGAAAATTTGTTCTTGGGTAAAATGTAGACATTTTGGGACTCAATATTTTTATTATGTTATAAACTAATATTATTTTGACACTTAATCCATGTAATAAACCAGAAAGCTGGTCAACCTACCTAAAATTAGCTTTCCACAATTTTTATAATTGGAGAAAAGCTTGTTTAAAAATGGCCAAAAATGAGCAAATCTAATCACTCTAACCAATAAGCCATATTTCATAAAATACAATAGATATTGAGCTAAAATTTTCAGTTTCCTGGTCAATTATGATATAAAACATTTTGACAAATTTTGTGCAAATTTGGAGAGGGTCCAGCACACTTGACATGGAATGACCTTTATATAAAATTTAAAAAGAGATGACCTGCAATTTTTTAAAACTTAACATGAATAAAATGCAACTTTTACAGTGCGGGTCAAAAGAGTTTGCAAAATTTATAATTGTCTTTAATATTGACTGTATCTATTGAAAGTTTAAATATCCAAATAAAATCTGTTTTCAAACGTAAATATGAAGTATATGTTAGAGGTTTTTTTAAAGAACAAAATATTACAAACAAAAAAATAATGAATTTCTTATTTTTAAAGATATTAAATGGGCCAAAAGAGTTTGCAAATCTTTATATTTATGTAAGAAAAATTACAATAAACTATGAATTTACGGTATTTACAACATATTTTAACAGAAAATATCAAAAACAAACCAAATTGTACAAAAAATAAGCAAACCTTTTGAAAGTACAACATATGGTGGTGTTCAAGAATAAAATTAAAATGAATGAATAAATTAATGAAAATGAATATATTTGTTTAATGTTTAATTTGCTTTCCACCGTTTTGAATTAACTTCACCAATCTTTCATCAACTGAAGAAGTTAATTTCTTGACTACTTCAGGTGAAATCTGAGAGGAAACTTTCAAAATTCTCTCCCACAGTTCCTTTTTGTTACCAAATTGACGTCCTTTTTCATAGACCTGTGTCTTTATAATCGACCAAAGGTTTTCAATTGGGTTTAAATCTGGACTCTGTGAAGGCCAATCCATCAGTCGTTGTCCTGTTGTACCCACACCTGAAAGCCAACTTTTAGTGAAGCGAGAGGCGTTACTTGGGGCATTGTCTTGTTGAAAGATAATGTTCTGTTTGACATCATTATTTTGAGAATTTACCCAGGGCATAAGATTCTCTTCCAGGAAGGTACAGTAATTGCCAGAATTCATTTTAAGTCCATCGGGGACAAGAAAATCTCATCACCAATTATTCCAGCCCAGATCATCACTCCATCACCACGTTGTTGACGTTTGTACCGCAGACGAGGACTTGCGTTCTTTTGGAGCCAACCTCTCCTCCAACCATCAGGGCCATCAAGCATAGTTCGTGCTTCGTCTGTCCAAATAACAGTTTGGAAATCAGTTTTCAAATACTTAGTAGCCCAGAAAAGTCTCTTTTGGCAATTAATATCACTTAAAGGCGGGCATACTGCCGGTGATCGCTGATCTGCCATGTTATTGAGGATTCGATTGCGAGTCCTTTTGGACACATCCGTTAGTCCAGCCGCATCAAAAATGTCTTTGCTTGTGCAGGATGGGTTCTGAGACAAAGCTCTTTTGATTTTTCTCAAATCTCTGCTTGTTGTCACTCTTGGTCGACTGCTTTTGTGTTGTTTTCGATCTACCTTGTCCTCATTCGTAAACCTTTTCACCGTACGATAATCTCGTTTGATAATTTTGGATATTTCCAATGTGGACTTCTTCATCTTAAGCAGTTTTACAATGTTAGCCCTTTCACTTGCTGTTAACATCTTCCCTTTAGCCATATTTTAACTAAATTGTATAAACTGCAAACACTTTTGGCTCACCTTAAAATGACTAAATTTAAAAAAAAAGGCATAATTAGTCATGCACAACATTATAAATGTATAACTACTTGTAAATGGCTGAGCTATTAGTGATTATGGACGTACTACTAAATTTAATTCAAAAACTGGCCTAAAATAGAAAAAAATCAAGATTGCAAACTCTTTTGGCCCCCAGTATAGTTTGTGGTAAGAAAAATTTTTTATAAGATTTCAGTGGCGCATCCACTGTTTAAGAAGCAGTATTCATTGAGACCTATTTTTTATGTCAAACAACTAGGTATGTTTATTAAAAAATGCTGTTTTTGATTGCATGATTATGGAAATAGTAGAATCTGCTTTTATAAGCTGACTAAACTTCAAAATTTACATTAATTTGTAAAGGTTTGGAATAAGATTTTGCTGGTAAAATTCTTTAAACTATCGCATCTTGATTATTGTAATTGCATATACGAAAATATTTCATTAAATCTCGTTAATTAACTAGAAAGAGTACTAAATGCATGCATCAGATTTATTTATAACATTTCTATAAATATTTTATAATATTTTCTATGAATTTTTTTTTTTCGAGGGTTTTTTATTGTTTTTTTTTTTTTGGTTTTCCAGGTTTCATTAGCTTTTATACTTTATTGTTACTTAAATAGTTTTTTAGACATTTACTAAAAAAGAAGCATAAAAGTGACTGATAAATGAGAAATGGCAAGTAAATTCAAACAAATATTGATATAAATTACAAATAGGCTGATATGTTTACTTTTTGACATGCTGACGTAGCCATTAGCTATAGCCTATATAATAAATAAATATTACCAGAAAATTTATCAAACTTGCATTCAAATTTGTCCCACCAAATTGTATTGAACATATATTTATAATTCTCACTGTATATTGAGAAATGGGCATGGTGCACACCAGTTTTTTCCACATCAAACTAAGAATGATTATAATCAAAGAGTATAGGTAGCTTGATGCCTTTGGATGAGGGTTAAGTTAAGGGAGCAGAGCACACGTCCTAGTGTTATGCAAGAGCAGCTGAACCAGCAATGTACAGCATTGGCCATTGCAGTTTAGTACAGCATCAGACACTATACACATTGAGTGTTTGTTTACTGCGTGTGTCTGCAGAGCAAGCCAGAGATATTTTAGTCACTATTCACTAGGATACTTTATTTAGTGATTCATATTTCTATTTAGTGGCAGGAATAAAGAATATAATATCAATATAGTTATCAGAAAAAATTCAAATAGCTTCTACTTAAATTTTGTTTTAAGAAATTAATTGCAGAAGGCAGCCATTAGATAGTTTGATTAAAACAAAATATTTTTTTCAGCATGGCAGGGTTAGACCAAGAGTAATGTGGTTGTATATTTTTTGTAAAGTTATTGAACATGTAATCCTTACTAATTGTTAACACACTAAAAAAATATTAAGTATACTGTTATAATATCTGTAATAAAACTAATAATTATGTCAAAAATATTAATATATACTAACAAAAATATAACACTGTATGAAAATCAGTACTTCTAAAGTGCTCAATACTACAAATATATATATATATTTCAGCTGTGTGTCATTTTCAGCAAAAAAAAACAGAAAATAAGCAAATTATTCTGAGTTTGGTCCTGAGCTAATATTACTGAAACTTAAGGACATTGATGCATTTCCTAAAAGGATGTTTACCAAGCAATTGCTGACTATGATATCTCCAATTTATTGGTGGTTGATAATTGATCAAAAAAATAAAAAATTGGAAAAAAACTGCCTCAAGGTTTCTGTAATTTTTTCAAAACTCAAAACATGCCCTGTTAGCTCAGAATCAATCAAAAGAGTATTCTCATTATTTGGACATGTCTGGTCTAAGATAAGGAATAAACTGGGCAGTGAGAAGGCTAGAAACTTGTTAAAATACGGGTGTTTCAAAAAATTTGACATCATTTGACATGTAAATATTACAAAAACTACATAGTCGAATCAAATAAAATTCACCAGGGTTGATGTTGAGAAGAAATTCAAACATGTGAATTCCATGAAAGGTTTCGCAAATGTTCAATATGCACACCGCCTGTGACACGGCACACATAAAGTCAGTACTCTGGCTCCTCCTAAACATGCTGCAGCATGTCTTTTGTAACAATCTCCAGTTTAACTTTTGTGCAAGACAGATAGTTAACAAAGAAACACCACCAGACTGGAGACTGTTACCCAAGACAAGCTGCAGCATGTTTAAAAGGAACCAGAGTACCAACTTCACATGTGCTATGTCACAGGCAGTGCGCATATTGAACATTTGTAAAACCTTTCATGAAATTCAGGTGTCTTTGAATTTCTTCTTCAAATTTACAGGAATAAATCTTGTTCAGCTCAACATTAACCCTGTTGAATTTCATTTGATTCAACTAAGTAGTTTCTGTAATATTTACGTGTCAAATGATGTCACACCATGTATATAGACAGTATAGAAATTAAAAACAAGTCTCCATTTCTCTTTCCAGTTTCTGTAAATTTTTTCATTTTTGTTGGAACTTTCTGTTATATTTTTCATAACAGGTTAAAGAGTAACATTTATTATAGCCTATTTATCTAACTAGTGGTAAATACAGTCAACTTTGAATATAAGAGATTAACTGGGACCAGCTCAATTAATCCCTTATATCTGAATATCCCTTATAACCAACTGATGCAAAGATACCTTAAGAACGCAAGTTTTAAACACTCAAAACACCCTTATTGAAGCTTTTCACACATTTCCTCCTCCAAAAAGCTGGCAAAGTGCACCCTCAGAAATGCCTGCAAAATTGAAATTGGAACGCGCACTTTGGTTATTTTGACGCATCATCAGAACAAAAAATCGATCCCTTATGACTGACTGAAATTACTAGAAAATTATTTGGGACTTAGAAATTTAATCCCTTGTAAGAGAAAATTCTTTTTATCTGCATCCCTTATATCCGAAGTTGACTATACAGTAAAATGCTTATTATGATCTTTGTGTAAAATCAAAACAAATTGAAGAATTGAATTGAAGCTGTAGTTTTATTTCCATTCTCATGACTGACATTATTTATGAAGATCAATTTATCAATCGGTAGCATGTTATTCATAAGAAATGTTAGTATATACAGATATTTTTCTACTATTACAAAGTAATACGTTCAGTAATACTATTACTATTAATATAATTGATATAAAATGCTTTTATATACTGTATATACTCGCGTATAGGTCCCAAAAATTGAGCCAAAATTTTAGGTGTGATCTATACATTGCACATAAATACTCTTGTCAAGGGATATCCATAGAATCAGTCCAAATCAAATCAAGTTTGCAAAAATATCCAATTCAGTCTCGCCAATCAAATTGATTTGAAATTAAAAGGCTATTATTACCCATAGTTTGCATACTTTATCCTGTTGCATCCTAACATAAAATGTATTATCACTGTTCTTCTCTTCACTCCCTTTACCATGCCCAAAGGAAAGCCAATAAGCTTTCTGCATTTTGGCTGTTCTATTTTACTCCCGGAATTTTTTGTCAGATATTTACCAGTGCAAAACCAAAGTTATTTTTCTTGGCACTTATCTACAAATTGAAGTACTAGTAATATGTTAATGTGTGTCATCACAGTGCAACAGCCAATATTCCAAGTGTGACAACTCAAGCCATTGCAGTAGGCTAGCAGCACGCGCTTTGCTTTCTTGTCAATTTTACTTTAAGGTTACTGTACAGTGGGGGACAAAAAAAAAAATAAATAAAAATGGGCTTATATTAATAAAATTGAAGTAAAAACCCTTTTATATTGTTGCTATTACAACACTAAAATACACCCAATATTAAAATAAGTAACTTTTTCCATTTAAATTAAAAAACTTACAAAATGTATTTAAAAAGAATATGGACAAAAAAATAATATTTTTAAAAAATTGTTTAAAAACATATTGAATTGCAAGTATTGCTACATTATTCATTTAATGAAAATCTTCCTGTAATAAATTTAATGAAAATCTTGGAAAAATGTCATTCCTGCAATATATCACCTGATTTGGACAATTTTCAATCATAAAAAGTGTGCCAATGATTGCAATGCCAAGATTCACAAAAAGCCTTATTTAATAAAACAACATTGACCAAAACATAACAAACAGATGTATGCAAATGGTTCTTCGTTTTTATTAAAAATGTTTTAGTCTTGTTTAGCGTAAATTTGTATTTGAATTTCCTATAACAATTTAACCGGTTAACTTGCTTTGTAATAATTAAACTATTGTGATGTATTTCATAAAAAATTATGAATATTTGATAGTTTTTTTGATAGAATGAGCCATGTAACTTATCAGATTACAATGTGATTTATACACTATTAACCACAAATACCCACCACTTTGACAAGCATAATCTAGGGATGAGGCCTATATACAAGTCAACCACAAATACCCACTTTGACAGTGACAAACTGGGGGTGTAACCTATCCACTGGTGTGACCTATACACAAGTATATATGATATCTTAAAAATAAAAAATTTAAAAAAACCCAAAAAACCCACTGGAGACTAAGTTTTATTGTTTTTGGGGGGGTTTCATTGGGTGGGTTTTTTAATGCCAACCCTGCTTGTCACTGCCCAACCTATTCCTTATCTTAGACCAGACAAATCCAAATTATGAGAATACTCTTTCAATTGATCTTGACCTAGCAGGGCATGTTTGGAATTTTTTAAAAAATTTACAGAAACCTTGTGGCAGTTTTTTGTTTGCAGTGCTAAAGAAAATATTTTGTTTTAATCAAACCACCTAATGGCTACCTTCTGCAATTAATTTCTTAAAACAAAATTTAAGTAGAAGCTATTTGAATTTTTTCTGATAACTATATTGATATTATATTCTTTATTCCTGCCACTAAATAGAAATATGAATCACTAAATAAAGTATCCTAGTGAATAGTGACTAAAATATCTCTGGCTTGCTCTGCAGACACATGCAGTAAACAAACACTCAATGTCTATAGTGTCTGATGCTATACTAAACTGCAATGGCCAATGCTGTACATTGCTGGTTCAGCTGCTCTTGCATAACACTAGGACGTCTGCTCTGCTCCCTTAACTTAACCCTCATCCAAAGGCATCAAGCTACCTATACTCTTTGATTATAATCATTCTTAGTTTGATGTGGAAAAAACTGGTGTGCACCATGCCCATTTCTCAATATACAGTGAGAATTATAAATATATGTTCAATACAATTTGGTGGGACAAATTTGAATGCAAGTTTGATAAATATTTGTTTATCATGTAGGCTATAGCTAATGGCCACATCAGTATATCAAAAAGTAAACATATCAGCCTATTTGTAATTTATATCAATATTTGTTTGAATTTACTTGCCTTTCCTCACTTTATTAGTCATTTTTATAGCTTCTTAGTAAAATGTCTCAAAAGCAATTTAAGTAATAATAAAGTATAAAAACTACCATAATAAAATCCAAAAAACCCAGAATTTTGCTAACCCTGCAGTTTATGCAAAAAAGATTGTGATGACCAATTCCACAACAGACCTAAGTAAGTTTCAATTAATAATTAATATAAATGACTACTAGATAAAATCAAACATCAATTGACATGATTTTTAACTAAAAAATATTATGTTGAATATAACTCTATACAAGCCCAAATCAATCTCAAAAGAAACTAATCATTCTATTTGACAAAATAATCAATTTAATGACAAAAAATGATGAGATGCATCAAATAATCTAAATTCCTTAAGACAGTAATAAAAAATGCTGAATTTTTACTTAAAACACATGTTCACTGAGAAATGTTAGCATATTTATCTAAAACACATGTCACAAAATAATAAATCTATACAATATTTTGAATTTTTATAAGATTTAAATAAAGAAACGTTAAAAAGGTAAATCACAGAATCATTCTTACAAATATTTTGGTGCTTTTATCTTACTTGACACTTTATTATTTTTCTTGTTTTTAATTTTCTCTCATATCTAATCACAACCAGACTTGCTGGTTAAATATTGCTTGCTGTTTTTCTCGTTTCTAATTATAAGTTAACTCACAAGTTAAATCAGCTTTCCAAATTGTGTGTTGCTAGTAGTAGGATGTGTTGCCAATTGGACTTTAACAATATAAAGACACTAATTATTTACACTTAAATAAATTATATTATAGAGGTTTTCAACCAACAATATAACTTTTCCAAGCAATAATAAAATAAAAATATCTTGAAATTCAAAATTATGATTGGATCAGAAATTCATTTATTTTAACTGACACAAAGAATTTTTCTCTTGCTGAAGAAAAATTAGCTGAACTAAAAATGATCAAAGCCAGTCACTGGTGCATGAAGAGGGTGACATGGATAGCTTTTGGTTTTAGCTTTGTGTTTAAAGATTCATCAGAACATAACAAAAAAGCGTTAACAATTCTTTTACAGTTTTCCACTATGTATTGTGAAAAAGTGTGAAGAGTGATTTTCAACAATGACTAATATTAAGTCAATGAAAAAGGTAAACTTTATAATGCTTTATGACAAAATGCCACTAAACCTTTTAACCATAGCCTTAATCATTAAGAGATAGTTAAATAGGTTTCTTACCATTTAAAACCTATTAAGTTTAATTACTGGCAGGTGTACTTGAAATAAAATTAAAAGAGATACCTTTCTTTGACATCTCTCGGAAATTGGTTTTTCTTCTTAATCCTCAAAAAACCACTATACCGAATCTTCACAGGGAAACCTCATTTTTTTCATTTGCAGCAAATAATTTTTCATAAAATTTGTTTTTTTTTTTTGAAGTTAATTTGCTGATTCTATTCAGAAATCTTGTGCACTCAGGTCCGATTGCTCCACTAGTTAAAAACCAGTGGTGTAAAGTTACTTTATTCAATATTCAAAACTTTGTAATTATATTTGTCCTTTTTTTTCATGTTCCTTGAAGATGCTGATTTAAAATTTGTTTCTGTTTGATATGAAGTTATGATGAGTCCTTTTTATATCTATAAAAAAGCAATCAAACAGAACCCAAAATCCACGCCCAAAGACATCTTATCTAGAATTATCTTCAACAATTGAATAAGGCTCTATTTGTACATCACGGTACAACTTCTTCATGATTTCAGCAATACTGTTATGAATATGATTATGTCTTATTATATCATATCCTCAACTTACAACAGAGTTAGTACTTTCTTATTTCTACCTAAACTAGACTGTTAAACTAACACTAACAGCTTAACTTTAGCCTAATGCCCCATCAATACAAAATCTATTAAAAAAATATTTTTTACATTAACCGGATCTCTTAAGGCTCGTTTCACTATGAGGGTTGGCGGGAGCATTCTTTCTTTGTTTTATTGATTTTTTGGGTCTCTTCAAGAAGTTATCGTAAGCAATTTTTGTTCGTGAAAAACTAATCTGGATCCTCAATGGTTACTATTTCTAGTACACTCGTAGTGGAAACGAACCCTTATACAATAACAAATAAAAATATACATCATTTTGATATTTAAAAAACAATACTTGTAGACCGAAAAATAGCTTTAGACGCATTTAATAAATAAATATATACAGCATTCTTACTCGCAACTTTTACTGCTGATTTGCTTTCAGATTAAAGAATTACTGAAATGACAACTGGTAGTGCGGTTGGTCTATATAACCTGAGGAAGTCACGTGTCATGACGTCATCAAGCACCAGAAGAACACAGAGTGAGCGCGATAATTCTCGATTTTCTGAGCATTTTTTTACAAGCAGTGAAGCGTGAATTATACGCTTCAGTAAGATCAGAAATTACAATTGTCTAATCAGTAACTGACAAGGAAAAAGAAGTTAGTGAAGTGATCAAAGGGGGTCTTCAAGTCTACTACCACCTTAATTAAAAACATTGTATAGTAATTAAATTAATTGTAATGTAAATCAAAAGAACAATCAAACTAACACAAACGAATGAAAAATCAAACTAACACACACACACTCACAAATACACAAACTCACACACACACACACACAAACAGTTTATTTCCAAAAAAAAGAAAAAAAAAGACTATTTACCAGGGCGTCGAACCGGACACGAACCGAATCCGTAAACCCCTATTAACCGTTATTATTTTTTGAACCCGAACCGGAATTGAACCCGGAAAAATAAAATTTGCTGAACCTGAACCAAAATTGAATGCTAAAAATAAAATTTGCTAAACCCAAACCGGAGCTGAACCCGAAAAAAAAATTGCTGAACCCGAACCTGAACTTGAACTTTAATTTAAATGGATGCGGTTCAGGTTCAACAGTTCTTTGCACAGATTTTAATTTTAAAGTTATTTGTAAAAGAATCACAGCTTTGTCTTCAAAATTGGCGTAATTTTTTTGGTTACGATACTTGTTGTGTCGCAATACAGAAACGTTATAAACGACTTTTTCAGGTCAAAATTTAAAGCAAAAACGTGTCACTTGCTAGATAAAGAAAGCGAGATTTTAAATAGATATGTTAAAGAAGTAGTTCTTAAGCTTTTTACTGTGCTATACTTGTTAAAAAAATAACTATTAATATAGAGACGCAGCAAACATAGCGAAACCAAATCATATATAGGACGAAAATCACATGTAGATTACGATTCTTATTTTTGGTGTACTGGTAACAATCAGTTTAATTTATTGGAATAAACTGATTAAAAGAAAACTTTAAGGTGCCTTGCGAGCAATTTTTATACTTAAGATAAACTTCAATGACTAAATGTTTAATTTGCTTAAAATCTTAAAAATATTAAGATAAAGGCCCGTTTTCACTACCAGCGTGGAACAAATTATTCTTGTTTTTTTATTAATCTTTTTACTTCTTTTCGCGCTTAAGCGCAAAACAAAGCAAAAAATTAATAAAAGAAGCAGAAAATACTCCATTGTACGTTCGTAGTAGAAATGAGTCTAAATAAAGTCTCATAACTAATACACTTCTGCGTGAAGGCAGACACTAAAAAATCACCAAAAAATTCTTAGATAGTGTGTCATGCAATGGCTATTCCAAGAAAATAACCTATAATTTTTATAAACACTATCTATAAGAACGTTTTGAGATAAGCAAACAACAAAAAACTCCCCTTTTTGGCTTTTGGCTCTTGCAAGATCATTACTATAAATTTATTTCATTCAGCATTATTGGTAAGACTCATGCCGTGAATTAGTTTAGTCTTTAATTTTTTTAAAACCTGTACCAGAATTATTTTAAAAACCCTTTTTAAAAATATTTTTTGGGTTTGCGACTGTTTGCCATCACCGCTTCAGGAAGCGCGTTTGCGGATGCTCATGATAACATCAGGTTACAAATCATGTTTACAGTCCTAACGCTTGTCAGAAATAAAACAAAAAGATATATTCCAAACCCGAGCCGGAGATGAACCGGAACTCAACCCCAAAAAGAAAAATTGCTGAACCTGAACCGAAACTGAACCCCAAAAAATAAAATTTTCCCAAACCTGAACCTGAACCGGAACGTTATTTTAAACAATTCGACGCCCTGCTATTTACATTTCAAGTTAAGATATCAAGACAGTTTAATATCTTTGCATAGCAAGGTAGTTATTTAAAATAAAATTTTTTATTTTTGATTTAAATGCTGCTATAGTCTTGCAGTTTCTGATTATAGGTTCTAAGGGGTTCCAAACCTTTGGACCTTGAAGTTTTATAGACTTTTGTAGTTTTTAAGATTTGAAAAAGGGTAAAAAGAATTTGTTTGCAGTTTTACTTCTTGTATTTTTAACTTAGATGTTATCTTAATCATTAACATAGACGTAAAAAAATTGTTGAAGGTAGATAGGAGTTTTTAGTTTTTAAATTTGAAAACAAAAATTGTTTCAAATTATATAAGGTCTTGTAACTTAAATACTTTTAATTTACTATAATAGGGTGTGGTTCTATCGCTCCATTTACCAACACAAACCTTTTTAATTGCTTTGTTTTGTAAAGTAATTATTTTATTGTAATATGAGTAAAATGTTGAGCTCCAAGCGAGTAGTCTATAGTGAAGTTGAGAATGAAAGAAAGCATAGTATAAGCTGAGTAAAGTTGACTTATAGGTATATTTTAACCAGGACGTCAAACCGGACCCGAACCGGACCCGAGCCGGATCCGTAAACCCGTGTTAACCGTTTTTTTTAATCCAAACCTGAATTGAACCCGAAAATTTAAAATTTGCTGAACCTGAACCAGAATCGAACCGCTAAAAATAAAATTTGTTGAACCTGAACCGGAGCTGGACCCATAAAAAAAATTGCTGAACCTGAGCCTAAACCTGAACCAGAACTTTATTTTAAATGGATCCGGTTCAACCGTTCGATGCACAGATTTTATTTTTAAAGTTCTTGGAAAAAGAATCAGAATCACAATTTTGTTCTTAAAGTTGTCGCAATTTTTTTGGTCACGATACTTGTTGCATGGCAATAGAGAAACGTTATAAACGACTTTTTCAGGAGAGATGTTAAAGCAAAAACATGTCACTTACCAGATAGAAAGCGAGACTTTTAAATAGATATGCTAAGTATTTCTTAAGCTTTTTTTAAGCTTTGTCGGCAGCGTGGTCGAGTGGTTAAAGTTAAAGCGCCGAGCTTATGATCAACATGGTCTCGGTTCAAAAGCACTCGCGCCATTTTGTTGTGCTTTTGGGAAAAACACTTTACGGCATTTTCCCCTGCTTCGTGATCTTGGCAAGCAGTTCTAAATTATAGTCATATCTCTATTAAATTACAAGCGGACAGTAATATCTTGGCATCTCTGGAAGCAGGTCGGGGTAATTGCCAACCCTATATAATAGTGCCTTCGCCGCTTTCCTGCGAGTCAGGAGGATAAATATACAGATAAAATAAATAAAAATTTTTACGGTGGGAAACTTTTAAAAAAATACATATTAATATAGAGACGCAGCAAACATAGCGAAATCAAATCATATAGAACGAAAATCACATCTAGATTATAATTTTTATTTTTTAGCGTAACAATCAGTTTAAGTTATTGGAATAAACTGATTTTAAAAGAATTTAAGGTATCTTGCGAACAATTTTTATACTTAAAATCTTTTAAATTAAAATTATACGTAGTTGTAGTTCACGCAACAAAGTAAAATTATTTAACACTATTGAAAAATCAATGCTGCACACAGTTTGGGAACCACTCGACTAAAATTTCGTTGCGTAGAGAAGTTTAATAAAACAATAGTGTACTCTTATCAAATCATTTGAGTTCAGTGTAGCTTATAGTTGCCCCCAATGGTTTTCACTAACATGATGGCATCCTTAACAGTCGAGATTGACTGAAAAAATAATGTTGAGCAAGCAATCTAAGAAAGTTAATTGATTTTTAATTTTTCAAAAAAACAAAATTTTTTAAAGGAAATTTGTTGAGTTTAGGAAGAGAGGTTATTAGCCTTCGCGATGTAGCGTAAAGTTTAAATAATTTTCTCTTATTTTTTATCTTCTATTAGGCTAAAAGTGTATTTTTGCTATTTTATATTTTTAATATTTTTCAAACAAGAGAGGAAACTGAAAAAAAAATACTGTGAAATAATCCGGAGTAAACATATAGGCCTACAGTAATCATAAGTGTATTTATTTGAATATTAAAATAATGGTTTAACGCAAGGTGTCCCATTGATTTGTACGTAGGTATTCCGGTTGATGTGTATGTTGAAATCTAAAAAGGCCTTCACTTTTGCGGTAAGACTGATTTGAGATGAGCAGTTCATAATTTTTAGGCCTATTTAAGAAAAAAATCTTATACAACAAACTGATTTAGTTTTTAATTAGGGGAAAGCGGGGCAAAACGGGACGCCTAAGAATTATTGCTAATATTTCCCAATACAAACAACAATTTCACCCATTTTAGTTATTGCTGCAATCACATGATGCAACAGCACCTACAAACAAACAATCAACACTGTTGTTAATAACCACAGGAAATGAGGGTTAAATAAAATTTTTAAAAATTGTCCCGTTATGCCCCAAGTATTGCTTTTTCTTAAACTGTCGCAATAAAAGTAAATTCTAATGCATACATTACACTTTTGAGTATGTTTATTGATGTTAGCTTCTAATTGTGGTCATTCAGCATATCAACAACTTCTATCAATAACCAATAAATAAATAACAGGTGGACACAGAAAAGTATAGTCAGTTAAACGGGTAAGCTACAAAAACTCTTATTTCACACAGAAGTATGTATGCCATAAATAAACAGCTTTGTTTGTTATAAGGAGAGGAGGGAAAGCCGGTCTAATAAAGAAGTGGTCTCTGAAAAAGGTCTGCCACTGCATTCTTCAATCCCCTCCCCCTCTCTTTTACACAGATGATCTGTGCTATTTATTAAATAATCATACTTTCAGTATGCTAATAACATCATAAACCGTTGAACAATAATTAATAATAAATACTTAAAGCATTGAAAAAGCAACATCAAAAATTACAATCGAAATCAAAGGAGCCTGAATACAACCATACACTATAGCAATCTAACGTAAAAATTTGCAAATACAAAAGCATTCAAAATATTTTTTATCAATAATATAAGGACTAGCTTACTGATGCAAATTCTAAAACACTGTATGATACTCCTGAAAATAAAGTTGCTGTCGAAACTTCGCTTTAAAAAGTTGTAGTTACAAATACAAGCAGACTAAGCAGTGCATACATACATTAGCAATTCACAAACGCAAGTAATGCCCACAAACTTGCTTTGGCACAATGCAGAAACCTCGTATGTCAAAATGTAATAGCTTACAGATTGCAAATTATAAAACAAATAACTTAAAACAGCTGAATGATAGTTAAATAAGGAAAATTTTAACCAGAAATGATGCTTTTACATTAAGCATAAAATGCTAGCATAATGGTAACATAACAAGACTAGCTAGCTTTCAAAGTTTGACTAGGCAACTTTAGACATTATGTTTTCAACTTAAGATAATTTCACGTATAGGCAGTTTGCAACGCAAATTATCATCAGCCTGATTTGCAAGATATGCTACTGTTTATAAGTTTATTCATCTTACCAGTGGGGCTTTCATATAATAATGCAAACAAGTGACTTGTCTATAATCATGCATAAGGTGTTGCAACCATGCACCATTCTTATAACTACTATATCAAATATTACTGTCTGCATGCTATAACGTTTAACGTTTTGTTGCTTCTTCCTTTTTCTTCTTCTGCTATAGTCCTATATGTTTGTTTATTTCTTTCTGTTTTTCTTGTGGCGGAGCAGAAATAAAAGATACTGATACTGATACTGATACTGATAAACAATAAATAGCATTGTTCCTGCCAAAAGTTGTTTAGCAAAATTTTGAAATTCTAAATTAAATAACTTATACAGTACAAGCCGACAAAACATTAGCATCAAGTATTTAAATACAATTGGCATATGATACAAAGTTTCTAATTCTTATTTATTCACAGTGGCTACAAAATATCGGCATTGGTTATAAAGTAAAAAAATTGAAACTACTAAAATTAATAACTTAACCAAAAAAATTTAAATTGTCCACCAAGCTATTTTAAGACTAAAAACCATCAGACTTAAAAAAGAGACAATATTTTTGGTAATATCACATTACTATGCACCAACAAATTGCGTACACATGTCACATTTATAAAACCCTTTTCTATTATAATCTGTGCATTTTTCATGAGACCAGTCCTTACACTTGTGACACTGAATCCAATCTTCTTTGGGTGGGTGTTTGTATAATTCACCACATACAATGCAGTGATATTCTGCAGAAAAATATATTTGACGTCGTTTGGATTTGTGTGGCTTGTGTTTGCGTTGTGGTCCTACATTGTATTGCTTTTTGTTAGAAGACTGGTAGTGGTTTTGCATGCTTATTTTTCTTTGATATGGAGAGCTGGTTAGCAATTCTGACTGCTTTCCTTTTCTTTTTCTGCTCTTTATAGCAGCATGTGGTAAGGGAAAAGGTCAATTACATTGACTGAAACATGTTGATTGTTTTGACAACTTGTTACAACAGAAGTGCTTTTCAAATTTATTCTGGTTGCACTTGTAGTTGACTGAAGTGATTCATTTATCTTGCTAGTGCTTATCTGATCAGCAGTAAAGGTAACCACTGCTTCAAAGTCCTTATCATCACTTGTTCTGGGTATTTGTAATTCTATAACTGTTGACTGTGAAAAATCTTTATTGTTTGGACAACTTGCAACAGCAGAAGTGCTTTCTAATGCTTTATTCTTGTTGTACTTGTAGTTGATTGAAGTGATAAACTTCTTCCAGTGCTTACTTCATCATCATTAAAAACAAGCAATGCTTCTACTTCATTATTTGTTTGAGGCATTTGTAACTCTGTAACTGTTGAAGGGGCAAAATCTTCATCACCAAAAATGTCTGGGTTAAAGGGCACAATCCCTGCAGATCTGAATCCATTTACTGCTTTTTGAACAGTAGCAGCTTGTTCATAAACATGACAAAAGAGTTCACTCAATTCCCAATCGTTGACCCGCTTTCCAGGGTTGCTGACTAACCATTTATCTATTTCTCTGTTGTAAAAAGTTTTTAACGGTCCAAAAAATGTTTTATCTAATGGCTGTAATCTATGGAATGTGTGGGGAGGAATTGAGAGGATTATTATATGGTTTTCTTTTGCAAAAATAATGGCTACAATGATTGTCTAGAATGAGCAGTGCTTTATTGTTAACCCTTGGGCAAGTATGCTCCTTAAAGTGAAATAACCATTGCAAGAAAATGTTACAATCAATCCAACCAGATTGAAAGGTTCTTCTTTTTAACTTCTTTCATTGCTTTGTTTAAATTATTTTCCAACCATTTTGACCTTTCAGTCTTTCTGAAATAATTTCGTACCATGATACAATAATTTAACTAAAATACAACCTTAAAAAGTGTCAAAGTTGTATGACTGATAATATAAGCCTAGGTACTAAATTAATCTGCTTTAGATTAACATTTTAGCAACAAAACAAAAAATTCAACATAGACTAATAAAGACAGACTGCAGCCTTAAACAAGCAAAAACAAGCCTACATAATTTTTTAAAATTTGATTTTTAGTTTTTCACTAGGGTGCTATAGGTCTACAAACAAGATTGGCATAAATCAATTTGCATCAGAATTCAACTTCTAAACTTATCAATCGCTGAACAGAGAAAAGCAGGCACTGTCCCATTATGCCCCATTGACTGTGTCCTGTTTTACCCCATGACAGTAGGTTAGTTCACAACCCTCAAAATTTTTTATCTTAAAATTTTGTGACTCAACTAATGGCTTATATCTAACAGTAAGATAGTACATCACATTTGGAATCAATGACGAATTAAGTACAAGCAACATCTTTTTTTGAGACTTATTTATTTACTGAGGAATTTTATATCAATGTATCAACTTTTACATTTTACCGAGCTTCGACTTTGTTGTTTTACCTGCAGTCAAGCCGTTTCACCGGAAAATAGTCTTTATAGTAACCTACCAAATATTTTCTTTTGGGAGCGCTAGAGTATTTATACAAGAAATAATTGCAAAGTCCCGTTTTACCCCGCTCTCCCCTAGTTTCAACATTAATCATAATTATACCGTTTAAAAAGTTGCCACAATTTGTTTGAGTACTTGTGCGACAATAAAGAAACGGACTTTTTCAGGCGAGAAACACATGTAAAGCAAAAAATGTGCGCTAGATAGATGAACGTCCGCCACGGGGAGGAAAACATGATGCTTGCTTTTTCAAATTTCAAATTTTACAAAATAATGTATAAATATGCATCAAAAACCCCTGAAAATTAAGGCTTGTTTCTAGTACGAGCGTGGAATAAAGCATTTTTTGTTTGTTGTAATCATTTTTCCGCGCTTAAAATCTATGCGAAGTAAAAAAAATCAATAAAACAAGCAAAAAAATATTCCATTCCACGCTCGTAGTAGAAACGAGCCCTTATTCGTCATTTTTTTTATTATTATAAACTTGAATGACTAAATATTTAATTTGTTTAAAATTTTAATAGTATTAATACGTAAGATAAAGACCCGTTTCCACTACCAGCGTAAAATGAAGTAAGGAGAGCGGGGTACAATGAATCACAAAAATTAATTTTTTACTTATTCAAATATGGGATAACATAGAAACATCAAACTTTGGTGATCCAAAAACAATTGGTCTAAGCTACATTTCATACTAATAAAAAGTTTTTGGCATTTTTCATCATTGAGTTATTTTATATTAAAGGTGAGCAGAAAATTAATTCACTGTGTACAGGTACCGGTACACAGTGAATATAATACAAGTACACAATGAATCAAGACTACAATTGGCCTATTGACATAATTACTTTTTTCTAAAGTAAGACTTCGCTTTTATTTTACAAACAAGAGTTATTAGTTTAGCTGTGAAGATTAACTTTAAAGTCTAATCATTAAAGTGTTAAATAAAATAGGCTGAATACCAAAGAATTAATGCACAAAGCTTGGACAACTTGCATCAAAAAACTTTATAAAATAGAAACGCAACGAAATTAATAAAATTTATTTACACGAAAAAAAAATTGTTTGGTTTAAAACATGCGATGAAACATTTGCTTAACACAAGAATTTTTTATATGCAGTTAAGTCTACTGAAAATGATAGTTGTCTCCCTGCCCTTAAAGTTCCCTCAGAAGTTTGTAGACTAGGCAGTTTAAAAACTACATCGCTTTTTGCTACATCACATATATTTGCCACATTAGGAAACGTAAAGCCACCCCAATACGATTTTTGTAGAAATTTTACTTTGTATTCCCCGCTAACGCTAGTGATTATACCAACATACATTGCTATTCGCCCTTTTTCCGTAGAAAATTGGCATAGCACAAAATCGCCAGCTTGCAGCTTCTTTGTATTGTAATCATTAGCATCGAGATCCTGAGAAAAACTTATATCCGATTCATCAAAGCATACTGCAACATCAGAGTCGTCCTCAATGCTGCTTCGTGAACATTGAATGATCTTTTTCTTTGCACTTTTTAGATTCAACTTCCTTCTTTTTTCAGTAAGCATTTTTTCTACCACTATAGCTTCTTTCACTGGTGTGTCGGTTAAAATTTAAGTTTTTCTTCTTTTTCTTGCACAGGAGGATTTCTTCCTTTGTTGTGTGCACTGAGGTAATGGTAAGACCGTCTCTGGAGTAATAGTAGCAGCAGATATTGACAAAAACTTAGGTGCATTTTCAATTTCGATGCTGGTAGACGATGCAGATGAACGGATTAATACGTCTTCTGTCTCAGTGGTTGTACCGCAATCATTGGTGCTGCAGTGGGACCTGTCCGAGACATATGAGGACAAAAATTCATCTTCTCCAAATACATCTCTATTAAACGGCCATATGCCACTGGCAGCAAATCCTGATCTAATATTCCTGAGTGTTAATGCTTGGTCGTCTGCTTTGCCAACTAGCTCTGCCACATCATAAATGGTAATAGTCTTACCAGGATGACAAATCATAAAAGCATTTGCAACTTGATTATAAAACGTTTTGAAAGGACCATATACCGATCGATCATGGAGTTGAAGCATATGGCTACAATGTGGTAGAAGCGTAAGAAGAGTAAGAAAACTCTTTGGAAAGATCTATTCTTTCTATGCTGATATGGGTATCATGGTTATCCAATATTAGTGGTAACGTGATTTATTGTTAGTTTGCTGAGCATTGTGACTCAATGACGTAACAATCGTTTGAATTTAGGTCGCTTTGATTTTTTCTCTGCCTTTTTGCTTAAGCGTGAGCAATTGTATAGTTTAATTCGCTTTAATTTAGTGAGTTTTTAGTTTGTTTTCAGTTCGACAGTTTTAATTTGTTATTCTATTTGAATAAGGTGTTTTAAATTTAACTTAAAATTAAAGAAATAATTTGTTAAAATTTGGTAAACAAATATTTTGGTTTTCTGTCTGAATAAGAGAACAAATTGGTTAGTGAGAATCACCTCAAGTAGAATCAATCGCAGTGAATTCACTGCACCAATTAGTATGACTGGGCGATCTTTTGAGCATTTTGTGTGTTTAATGAAATGCTTTATAAATTCTGTAAAGCATGCAGCAGACATCTATCCAGACGGATTTGCTACACCAATTGAATCTGGAGGAACACCCTTCATCATGTAATCTCTAAATTTTACTCGGGGAAAGACAAACATTGGTGGAACAGAATTACCAGCTGCATTAACTGCATGAAATACGGTAACCAAAGGCCTCTTTCACCAGATGTCAGCTTTCCAACTGGCTTTTCATTTCGACAAGCAATCACTTTAGCACTTCTTACCGACTGCACAGTCGTACAGCCAGTTTCATCAGCATTATATATGTCTGACGGACTGTAGAGAGCTCTTTTCAGACACTCCTCTAGTTTGTTAAAAAAAGAGAGCACTTTAGTCTTGTCAAAAAAGTTGCCCTTACGAGACTGGTCGCCTCTGGTTTCCGTAAAGAAAGTTCAGGAAATATCTTCAAAAACCAGAAAGCAGGGCTGCGAACTCGAAGCATTTTTAATCGATTTCAAGTTCGAGTTCGAGTTCACAAAAAAATTGCAAGTCCGAGTTCGAGTTCGAGTTCTTTAATTTTCAATTTTTTGAGTTCGAGTTCGAGTTCGAGTTCACAAAATAGAGTTGAAAAAATACAGTCGGAATAGAGTTAAGAGAATAATTCAACCGCGAAAAACTGAGCACATGTTAAAAATTGCTTTGTCATCAATGTTACCAATTTTAATCTATATTATTAAACAAAATAAAAGAGGGTAGCAAATTATAATTGGGCACCATCGCTGAGAAATATTATAGTCAAATTTACTCATTAAATGAACTCAAACTCCACAATCTTTTTTCGAGTTCGAGTTCAAATTCGAGTTCAGAAATTTTTATTTTTCGAGTTCGAGTTCGAGTTCGGCCAAAATTGCCGAGTTCTTTGAGTTCGAGTTCGAGTTCGAGTTCGAGTTCGCAGCCCTGCCAGAAAGCCAATCTTTCTCTGCAGATTTGTTATTTTCCCAAATGGATGGGAAGGATTTATTTACTTTCATTTCAAATTGATATGCTAATTCCCGAGCAGATTTTGCAGATAAACCGTAATGAATTTTTGATGTTTTTATAAAGCAGTCCTTTAACATAGTCTCTTCAGCATCCGAAAATACTTTCCGGCAATTGTATCTTGGTTCAAAAAAAACATCAGTAGAATGCTTGAAAGATTTATACTTAGCGCCACAATGTTGTAAATGGTATGGCATATTCCTTAAATACATTGTGGATTGATGCTTTATTTTCAATAATTTGTTCTACAGCTTCTTTCATCAATCCCGAAGTAGTAGCACCAATTCTTCTTGACTTATTTTTAGCTCTTGGCATTTTTAATATTTGTTTATAAACGTACAGTATCTAAAAAAATTAAGTACTAAAACCCAATTTATTTAATCATAAAATCCGGTACACAGTGAATCACTTGCGTCACTAATTCACTGAGGCATAATCCACTGTGTACTATGGCCGGTCTATAAGCAAAAGTAATAAAAACATGCCGTTCTACAGCAAACTTTGCTTCACATTTTATTAATATTTATCCCCATATAAAGCTCTTATTTTTCATAAATACAGCTTTGCCTAAGTTTAACCTTGCGCTAAGATATAATCAAAAGTGATAACTAACATTTTTTTACTTTTTACCACCAATATTAGTTATTTCTTTCCTGAAAAGTAGTTTTAACTCTGTGCTACCTGGAAGTTTGTTTGTGAAAAGAAAGCTTTACAATACTATTGTTATGCAACAGTGATTATTGTAAAAATATATGAAATATTTTTCAATTTATATTGGGTGTTTCACTGTGTATCGTGATTCATTGTACCCCACTCTCCCATATTCTTGATTGTTTTATTAATTTTTTTACTTTTTTCTGCGCTTAAGTGCAAAGCAAAGCAAAAAAAATCAATGAAAGAAACAAAGAATACTCCAATCCACGCTCATAGTAGAAATCTATGTTTTGGCCGGCACTAAAAATTTATTAAAAAATTCTTAAATAGGTCCCATTCAACAATGCAATGCAGGGCCCGTAAGGGCCCTGTACGGGCAACTGTGCGGGCAGCCCGTACAGGACTCGTATCGATTTGGCCGCGGGCCCCGCAGTGGCCCCTTATGGGTTTTACCGCATGGGTTTCGTGGCGGGTTGATGCCTATTTTCTGCACGAGGTTTTTTGGCGGTGTAATGCCGATTTCCTGCACAGTTATCATGATGGTTTAATGCCGATTTCCTACACGGTTTTCAGGGTGGCTTAATGCCGACTTCCTGCACGTGTTTAATGGTGGTTTAACACCGGCTTTCTGTACGGTTTTCACGGTGATGTAATGCCAACTTCCTGCACGGTTTTTATGATGGCTTAATGCCAATTTCCTGTACGGGATTCGCGGTGGTTTAATGCCGACTTTCTGCATGGTTTTCATGGTGTTTTAACACCGATTTCCTACACAATTTTTATGGTGGCTAATGCCAATTTCCTGCACGGGTTTCACTGTGGTTTAACACCGGCTTTCTGTACGGTTTTCGCGGTGGTAAAATGCCGATTTCCTGCAACGTTTTCATGATGGTTCAATCCGATTTTTTGTAAGGGTTTCACGGTGGCTTGATGCAACTTTATGGTGATTTTAAATAATCTTGCTTGGAAAATTACAACATTTTACACAATGTTAAAGACAATACAAAAAACTACAAAACCAATTTATACCTACGAGCTTTGTTTATTCGATTACC
Organism: Diplosoma virens; assembly: GCA_963680785.1. Classification (NCBI taxonomy): domain Eukaryota; kingdom Metazoa; phylum Chordata; class Ascidiacea; order Aplousobranchia; family Didemnidae; genus Diplosoma; species Diplosoma virens. The sequence continues at coordinate 52,132,464 of OY796881.1, read as the reverse complement.
TCTTCTTTATCAAAACTAGTCATTTTAATAATCAATTTTTGATAAATCAAAAGTTACTTTTTTATTTTTGAATTTTAACATAAAAAAATTAAAGCTACAAAATATCAACAGTTTAAAGCTTTTGATCTTCTTATTCTTCTGCCGTCTTGGTCACGGCTTCCGCAAAGCCACTTTAACGCACTTTTCAATTTTGTTTTTTTTTCAGATTTGAAAAGAGGATCTTTCTTAACTGCTTCTAAAAACAAAATAATAACGTAATACATTATTTCATTTTTCCATGAAAATCAAAGAAACACCGATGCTAAACAACTATCGTCTAACCTACTTAATTAAATATCTTTTTTATTTTTAATACTGGAATATTCAAAATGAAGTCTTTCAAGAAATTTAAGTAGATTGGTATTTGACTGGGAACATGCCTAAACGTGGTCTAATCCGTAATATAAATCTGTTTTAAAAAATCAGTACATATGTAAAATTATTAGCGCATTATGTATTAATGTTCTAAAAAATGAAAATTGAATTTAACCCTATTCAGACTGGGCTTTTTGAAAACTTTGTACGACTGGGGGGGGGGGGGGGGGCTGAAAATGCCCGCGCTCTTTGCTTGCTTATATCTCAACAATTACTAGCGTTAGAATTGTCATTCAAGTTTGTATAAAAAGGAAATTTTATACTCTTTTAATATAGATACTTAAATGTTGCATTTAAACATCGTTTGGGAGTGAAAAAGCGAATTTTCAAAGGGAAGTCAATTTTCGTAAATTGGCTGAAAACGAGAGAGCGATTTGAGAGAATTAACGACTTCGGCAGTTTGTCGAACGTCATTAATTCGTAAAATTAGAAGTAAGAATGTTGACAGCTGAAATCCACTCGGCAAGATTATTACTGTTTACAAAGAAAGAAATTTTACACAAGCAAATCTGCTAAAAGCTGGTTTTATTAGTGTTTACAACGCTTCCCTCTTTGCTATTGATCAAATAATTTTTTGAATTCACTCACTTTTGTGAACAATTTAGGCAAGAAATTTTATAACATAAAAAGAAAGCAAATTATTGCACAAAAAAATTGTTAGTAGTTCCACATCGCAGGGAACTCACCTTAATTTTACCTCACTATAAAAAAATATTTCGACTTGACTAATTTATTTAGAGTTGATTGCTTTTCATCACATCGATTTTTTTAATTTTACAGAAATCCTTTTTTGTTTCGAATGTTTTTTTCTTTTGGTTAAGTACGCTAATTCATTAATAAAATATTTCTTTATTAAAATTTTGCTAACGTTTTCTGACTTAATTGTTTAACTTTTAATTGTCGTACAACTTGTTTAATTAGTTAGGTCTAGTTTTAGTAAGAGTTGCAAAAAATTAAAATGTTTTAAAAAAGTAATTTAATTACCATCAACTTATATTTCAACTGTGACGAGTAACGTAACTTTGTTCAAAACTTATGAAACTGATATTTTTTTGTGATAGAATTATTCAATTAATTGTTTGAAAACCAAAAACAACAGTAAAATCATAGAATAATATTGCATTGAAGAACAGCTCAATGTATTTTGTTTGAATATTTTTTGAGTTTGTTTATGTGAGTTTTTGAAAACTGTTACCAGGCTGAACAAAAGATTGGAAGCGCCATTTTAATGCCTTTTTTTTTTTTTCATTCTGGACCTGATATTTCTGATGTACATATTTCACACCGACGTTTTTTTCTGATTGAGGAGGAAATATTGATAACAAACCGGTATAAATACTTGGTTTCACGATATTTTCGCTAAGTATCAACTTTATTGTAGAATTTCACTGGTTAGACCAGTGGTTTTTAAACGGGGTGCCACGGCACCCTAGAGTGTCATTTGTAATTTGCTAGGGTGCTGCAAACTATTGCACATTATTCACTAGTCCAGGAAAACGGTTGAGTGTTGTAATGTTATTTTGAATTATCAGCTTCAGTGTTACTACATATATCTGTTCCTACATATTTTTCAACTCATGTGCCGCGAAAGATTTCGGAAAAAAATTAGCTAGGGACGTCGAATATTGCGCTTTTTACGCGTGAAATATGTAATACGCGGAGCGAAGACCGTTTTTATTTAGAAAAAACAGATTTAGGAAAGGAAATTCACTAGAGAGACCGTGAATGCAGGTGAAGAGCTTTTTTTTAGACATCACATAATTTTGGGGGCGGAAATTAAGGCTCCTAGCTAAAGTCCGCCGCGAACTTCAAAAGATACCAATTTTGTGCCGCGACCAGAGCAACAGTATTTTCAGAATAAAACTGATTTTAGGAACAAAAGCTAGACATCTGAGCCCAATTCTGGGTGAAAACTTTTTTTTAGTGATCATTTGATTTTGGAAACAAAATTTAATAAAAATGCTCTAAAGGCGCCGCGATTTTTAAAAAATTTCAAAAATGTGCCGCAATCGGAAAAAGGTTTAGAAACACTGGGTTAGACCTTGCCTTGGATGAAAGGTTTTACTAATTTCAAAACGAGACTAAAACCAACTTCAAACAAATTTTGTTTGCGCGGCTCCGCGTGTTTATTCATTGCTAATACACTTGCTGCATTTATGCAACAAATATCAAGCAAATACGAAAATGCAATTTTGGTCCATTTTCGTGACTTGGTTTTACTCGAATAAAATGTAATTTTTGGTCTACAATGTCTGTACCTCCTTTCGTATAATTACATAATTTGTATAAAGCGGATTTCTTGTTTTAATCTTTTGAAATTTTAAAAATAGTGTACATTGTTAATAAGATTGCAATATTTCGCTTTCCTTTGGTTTTAGAGTTTACAATAAAAGAATTGAGTTTGATATTTTTTTCAGGTTCGTTCCAATAAACTTTTTAGAAACTAATATCTCTGTTACACACTTGCTTTATTTCGTTTGATATTTCACTGCGCTTAGCTTGAATAGTTCCGATGGTAGTAACATTCCGTTCCAATAGCCATTATACCAAAGGTATTGAAGTGTATAATCGATCGTAAGATCAACTTTTATAATAAAGCCAAATCAAGTGGTCGGGATTTTATCCGAATTTGTAATAACATTTTATACAAAAAGAAATCTAAATCTAAAGTTACTTCTTTTTCTACATAAACAACTTCCCTTGGAAAGTGAGATTGAAAGCGTTTTATTGCCTCGTAAAGTGCTTCAGTAAAAATAGTTAAAGAACGGTTTAGTCTCAATTGTTTTGATAAGCCAGGGTTTCCCAAACTTTCTGTTCATGGGTACCCTTTGGACAATTATAGATTCGCTTGTGTACCCCCAAAATTTTCTCATATTTTTAGCTGCAAAGCTCAACTTGCTCTAACGCGCAATTTATTTTCTATAGCTAGGCAACCCATTACATTCCCTCTAAATTTGCTAAATCTTTAAAATTGATTATTTTAGTTTAAAACAAAAAAGCTGCGTGATTAGTACTAATCAAAGCACACAAAGTTATTCATAACAATGTAATCTAAGCTTAAACAAACACTACAATCAAACTATCAATATATCGGCTGAAGAAGCCCTGCAGTCCTAGCTAATGTGATAAATGAACCTGCTTTTTAGCAACAAGCTTATTAATACGCGGTGAAACATTAGCAACAGCACAACGAAGATCATGTTCAGGTGTTTTGAGCTGTGATCGGTACTTTGATTTGATTCCAAGCATCACTGAAAATGTTGATTCCCACAACCATGTTGATGGAAACAACAACAATGCTTGAATAGCCGGTTCCGCAATCCTTTTGTACGACTTGCACATCGTAAACCAAAAACCTCCCAAATTTTTCTCAGAGTACACATCGCGTGCAAACCCATCATGTTGAAGTTCAATTAGTTCCTCTTGCATACCTGTCCCAGCCTGCAGTGTCTGAGCGTTCGCGGTGAAAGGATTTCTAAGATATGCAACTTCGCCTTTACCAAGACTTGGAAAATAGCCGTCAATTTCCTTTTCCAACTTCATGAGATGTTCAGTGACCAATTCCGAGAACCTTGTGGTCTCAATTTGGGGATTTTGACAGAGAAATTCTGTTACTGTACTAAACATGGAAAAGGTGCCAGAGCAAATATTTTCCCTCCACAACCGAAGTTTGGCCAGAAATGCTTTGACTTTAGCTATGAATTCACACACTGTTAGGTCTTTTCCTTGGAGAATCTTGTTTAGCATATTCTGAGCATCAAAAATATCAACAAGATAGGCAAGGATCAAAATAAAAAAATCATCCCTCAAGGAAGTGACAAGAGTTTCACATTTGTTGGATTGTTGAAAAAATCCCAGCAATTCTTTACGAAGCTCATATACAAGTTTAGTAACATTTCCTCTGGAGAGCCAACGCACATTACTGTGAAACTGTGATCGGCACCTAAATCTTCACAGAGAATTTTAAGCAACCGGCTGTTTAGCGCCCTCCTTTTTACATTGTTGACCATCTTAATCACTAGTGATAAAACGTCAAAGAATTTAGCAGGAAGAACTTTGCATGACAAACCGGTGGATCATGCAGTGCAAAAATTTCACATCAGGAGCTACTTCCATGACACGAGCTCTAAAACCAGACTTTTGTCCTAATATAGCTGGGACCCCATCCGTTGTGCAGCCCCTTAGATTTTCCCATTTTAAACCATGTTGCTTGAAAAAAGAATTCACCATTTGAAAAATATCATCTCCTTTAGTTGTTGCTTCTAATGCCGCATTCATCAAGAACTCTTCTTTAACGCCTTCTTTTCCTACATATCGAACAAAAATTAGTAGCTGAGCACAGTTTGTTACATCTGTAGACTCGTCAAGTTGAATTGTAAATCCACTTTCCAATCTACAAATATCGCTAATCACTTGCTGCAAAATATCCACTGACATTTCCTCAATTCTTCGTTGGACTGTATTATTAGACAGGGAGATAGAGTTAGGTTTTTCACTGATTCATCTTCAAAGACACAACGTACCATTACTTTTGCAGCAGGTAGGACCAAATTTTCCCCAATGGCATGTGCTTTTTTTGCTTGGTGATTATGAGAGAAACTTCGTAAGATGCCTTTAATGAAGCATTGGTTTGTTGGAAAAACATACCACCATTATCCAAGCATTGTTTCTTAAACACTGATTCTCTATGCTTGAAAAAGTCAAGTTCTTTGTCTTTGAATTCCGGATGAGCTCTCTCCAAATGCCAAGTGAAAAGGCTTGGTTTCATCGAATCATTTCCCAATGATTTTTGACAAAGTACGCATACTGGTATATCCAAACCATTGTTTATTGTAAATCTAAACCCGAACTTTAAGTAGGTTTCTGAATATTTTCTTTTTTTGAGACTCATTGCATAGCTTTTTAGAAAGTCTGAAAATAGACAAAAATTGTTACAGTAAGTTCTTCGCGGTCTTAAACTCCGTGTGGCTGTCTCCGGAAATGTACGCGTCCTTGATTTGATTTGAATTAAATTTGTATTAAGATATAAAAACAATGCGAAATAAGACGAACTAAATTGGACGTTAAATGGAAGATTGGACAATCGGAGGAAATAATAGAGTCGGACGAAATAGTACGGACGAACGATTTGGATGATTGGACGAAATAATACAGTCGGACGAAATAATCTGGTCGGACGGTTTTCTATAAATAAACGTAAACATAAAATAAATACCGTAATGCAAAAGAAAGACTTATAAACACTCACCAACTGTAGACTGACACGGAGCAGACCGACAAAACTAACAATATCGAACAGTATTTCCAACAGTATTATAAAACAGCTCAAAAGCCTCAACAGCACTCCCAACGGCGTCTAACAGTATTTCAAACAGTAAATCTACGACCGCTCCACAAAGGCTGAAGTAGCAGAACTAAGCGTTTCTACACAAATTACACCCAACTTATGGAAAAAAGAAGTCAGCTCGAGGTAACAATCAATTAGCAATCGAGCGCGCTGAGATAATGGAAAATGTCGGCTCAAAGCAACAATCAATTAGTAGTGAGATAATGGAAAATGTCGGCTCAAAGCAACAATCAATTAGCAAGCGAGCTCCGTGAAAAAATGAAGTGAATCAAATTAAATGTCAAAAACAAAAATTAAGTAAATTACAGCCAGAAAATAAACCCGGGTTCGAAACTCGAGTACTTGCCGTAACATACCCCCCCGCAATTTACGAACGCAGAAAGGAAATTTAAACACAAAATACGGCAAGTAAACACACACACAAATAAACATTACACAGATACAGTCTTCATTCATCTGTCGAGTTTGCACAGTTTCGTAATCGATCGTTTCAAAGTTTTGTTTTGAGTGCGAACGAGGACCTGTCGCACATGACCAAACTTGTCTGGAAAAGTTTGTACAACGCGGCCTAAAGGCCATTTGCCACGAGTAGAATTTTCATCGCTCACTAGGACCAAGTCGTCGACAGCAAAGTTCGGCTCTACGTCTTGCCACTTTTGGCGAGTTTGGAGAGTTTGCAGATACTCCTTTCTCCAGCGTAACCAAAATTGATCGGTGAGGTACTGGACTTGACGCCACCTTCTGCGCACGTAATTGTCTCGATGATTGAACGTTCCTATCGAATGATCTTCTGCGCGAAGGAGCAAGAGATGGTTAGGTGACAACGGCACACCACCCTCGTGATCCAGGACTACCGGAGTTAAAGGTCGGGAGTTGACGATATGTTCTGCTTCTGCAAACAAAGTTAAAAGTACGTCGTCAGTCAGGGCCTGCTCAGAGCAAATAGCAGACAAAACTCGTTTGATGGAGCGGATAACTCTCTCCCAAATGCCACCCATATGGCTAGCGTATGGTGGATTAAACCTCCATCGAATCTCCTTGCGGTTCAAGTGGTCGGAAATAGTTGATTGATCAAGATCCTTCAATGAACGTTTCAGCTCCAGGTAACCTCCAACTAAATTTGTACCGTTATCACTATAAATTGTATGTGGATTACCCCTGCGACTGATGAATCTACGAAGTGCATTGATGAATGCATCCGTATCCAAAGAATAGCTCATTTCTAAATGAACAGCCCTCATCGTTAAGCAGGTAAAGACGCACCCATACCTTTTCAACCGGTTCCGTCCTTGCTTCACCATGATAGGCCCAAAATAATCAATACCTGTAAAGAAAAACGGCGGATTACCGGGAGTTACTCGGCATGATGGCAAGTCAGCCATATATTGTTTACCAAATGCACTGTTGCGACGTTGGCAAAAGATACACTTACCCAAGATCTTACGCACAGTAGCAGCACCTTTTAATATCCAGTAGCGTTCTCTCAATACGCTCCAAGTATGTGAAGACCCACTATGTCCCACATCTTTATGGCATTGTTCAATCAACAGACGTGTTACCTGCGAGTTGGCGGGCATGATGATTGGGTGCTTGGCATCGAAGTCTAAAGGAGCATTGCGTAGCCTACCTCCGACTCGAAGCACACCTGCGACGTGTATAGGATTGAGTTTCTGTAAAGAAAGTTTAACAATTTTACCAGGTGAATTTTGCGTTTCAAGTCTTCTGTAATCCTTTGGAAAGGCCTCCCTCTGAACAGCAGCAATAACAGTCATTTCTGCTTGGTGCATCTCGTCAACTGTCAGAGGACCAGTAGGCACGGGCCTACGCAAAAGCCTACCTTTGAGTCGTAATATCCGTGCCACAGTGCGTTTCAACCTGTAAAAAGACGAAAATCGAGCAAAACGTTCTTCCATGTCACCATCTGACACGGCGACCTCGGTACCGGCCACCGTCTGCTTCACAATTTCGAATTCAGCTGGGAGGTCAGGAAGAGAATGGGGTAGCTGTGGCCACAGCGATTCTGGCTCCTGTAAAAAAGAAGGACCAGTTAGCCAACGATTCACTGAACAAGAAGGGCGAGTACCATCATCAGCTGGATTTTCTGAGCTGGGAACGAAACGCCATTGGGAGGAGGTACTTCTATCTTCTATCTGCGCTAAACGATTAGATACAAATACTGGAAAGCGTTTTGCCGAATTTCGTATCATGTACAACACAGTCATAGAATCAGTCCAAAAAACAGACTCCGACAAATAGCCGCCAAAACTGTTCCTCAATGACACATCAACTTTAGAATATTTTTCTTTTAAAGCAGGATCCTTTACGAGTCTTTCCCTCAGTCGCGACAATTGCGCACGCGCTTGACTGCAGTTGTCCGGGAGACACGGCGCCCCCGAAAGACCAACTTGGTAGTGGCCTCGAATCACATTTTTGGTTCGTTGCATTTGCTGCAAAGCATATCTATCCTCCCTGGACATAGAGGTAACATTATCATTACATTTGGGAACATCATCTAAGCGCCATAAGCATTGAATTTGAGAGTCTAGTAAATCGTCAGACGTATTTAGAAAATTAACAGATATCGAATCATCACCTTCCGACAAATTGCCTTGTGCAGTTGTTCTTGGACCAACCACGGACCACCCCAAAACGCCTCGGACGGCATAGGGCTCTTTAGCACTTCCACGACGCTCTTCCTTGACCCAAAATGCTTCTGGAGTGTCTAAACCTATTAACAAAAGAACTTCCCCGTGCGCCGCTGGAAGATCAAGATCTTGTAGATGTGGCCACGCTTCAAACTCATGACGTGTAAGAGCTGGGTTAGGAACCACCGGTAACTGGTCGACCGAGAGTACGTTCTGCAAATTTATCTCATCACCAGTTAAAGAACGTACAGTAAGATTTACCTTTTCTCCCTTGCGAAGCGTCGAACAATCAGTAACAGTAGTGACAGAAAATTTGGTTGGTTCTCCTGAAATATCTAGAAGGTTTAGAAGACGATTAGCACAGAGAGAAGTCGTGGAACCCTGATCTAAGAAGGCACAGGTTAACACAGACTTTGATCCTGTTTCTACATACACGGGAACAACATTGAGAAAAACGTTGCTGCCAACAGTAATGTTAGAAGCTGCTAGGAAATTTGTAGAATGCGGTTTGGTGTTGGTCGGCAAATTTCGAGCCTGTTCTATTGACGAAGGACAAGGTTTATCTTTGGAAGGAGAAACGTCACGACGTTCTTGGTGAAGAAGCAAGTGATGTTTTTGCTTGCAACCATTTTTAGTACAAGCTGCTTCTGAATAACAATATTTAGAAATATGGCCAGCCTTTCCGCAGTTATAGCACAGGTGGCGCTGGTGCATAAAACGCAAACGTTCTTTCACAGAAATTTCCGAAAACTCTGGACATTTCCAGAGTACATGCTTCAGGGAACGGCAAAATTTACATTCATAAGTGTTAATAGCTTTAGTAGAATTTGAGGCAACGGTATAATGCGTGTTCACCCCAAATACCGAGCCAGACTTCGATTTAAAATTAAGAGAATTCGCATAAGAAGACTTAACTACATCAGCTTCATTTACAATAAAGTGCTTAAGATCGGCAAAGTCTGGTTCTCGACCCTCTCGTTCAACACCGGCAGAAATCCGCAGCCATCGCGATTGCAGGTCGAATGGTAACCGCCTAACGATTTTGGAAATGTTCTCAAAACAGTTCAAATCCGAAAAATAGTTTAAATGACCTAAAGTAGTATAACACTCTTCAACCTTTCGTGCTAGCTCGATCAGGGCTTCAGAATCATTCTTTTTAACGGAAGGACCTTCAAGCAAATTAGCAATATACGATCTAGCGATTACGTTTCTTTTGCCATATGTTTCATACAAAATTTGTTTAGCTTTGACAAATCCCTGATGAGGTTCTAGCAGCAAGCAATATTCAATAATTGATTTGGCCTTACCAGAACAATATTGAATTAAATAAAGCAGTTTTACCTTATCATCATGTTCGACCGCCTCAATTGTAGATTCAAATGCAGATATAAACTTCAGATACGTAAGGGGGTTTCCATCAAACTTCAGCAGTTCCAAGGCTGGCTTTCGTAAACGCGACTCGGTCTGAGGTTTCATGTCTTCCCGCCTCGACGAGTCTAACTGAGTAGAACCTTGAAAGATAACCTTTGGTTTCGTTTCCAAAGGAAGACTATGATCCGGCAATGCAACGATTTGGGCCGCGGAGTCGACACCTGTAAAAGGTAAGTGTACCTGCTCCGTTTGCGATGTTACCACAGTGACGTCAGCACTAGTTGTGGGCTTCTGATCGTCAAAAGGAATATAACCACCACGTTCCAGTTCCTCTTCGAAAACCTGTCTTTCAACGGCGGCTTTCTGCAACTGGTGAGATGCTTTAAGTACCTCACGTTGGTGTTCGATCTCGCGAGCTTTCCGCTCACGTTGCTGCTCGAGAAGGCGTTGTTCCTGCTCACGTTGCTGCTTGAGCTCGAACTCCTTTTCTTCGAGAAGGCGTTGTTCCTGCTCACCTTTCTGTTCGAGAAGGTGTTGTTCCTGTAATTGACGAATATGTAATCGCGCAACCTCCTGCTTTGCAACTGCTTTAGCTAAACGCAAACTACTGCGCGAACTACGCGAACTTCGTGAACTACCGCTAGCAGTTCTGAGTTGCGAACCATGAGAGGCAGATACAACACTTGCCGCAGTTGCCGACGTTTCGGGATCGAGGGGTAACTTTTTCTGAAGCCATTCCGAAACTTTCTTATCAAAGCATGCCTTTTCGGAGTGCAGGTTGTATAACTGGGTAATCAAAAACTCTCCTTTTGACGAGTCGTCGTGCAGCCTAATTGCCTTTTCTAGTTGTGAAGAGGCCTCGTTAACATTATCTAACAGTGCCCTGACTGATTCAGGGTCGGAATCTTCTTTAATAAGCAATTCGACCTTTTCGTAAAGCTCTTTCAAATTAGCTTGTAAAGTAACAAAACTCTTACCTTCAAGCTCCATTGAGACAGAAAAACTTAATTAAATGCAGCCGAAGTTGAAAACTTTATGTTACAGTAAGTTCTTCGCGGTCTTAAACTCCGTGTGGCTGTCTCCGGAAATGTACGCGTCCTTGATTTGATTTGAATTAAATTTGTATTAAGATATAAAAACAATGCGAAATAAGACGAACTAAATTGGACGTTAAATGGAAGATTGGACAATCGGAGGAAATAATAGAGTCGGACGAAATAGTACGGACGAACGATTTGGATGATTGGACGAAATAATACAGTCGGACGAAATAATCTGGTCGGACGGTTTTCTATAAATAAACGTAAACATAAAATAAATACCGTAATGCAAAAGAAAGACTTATAAACACTCACCAACTGTAGACTGACACGGAGCAGACCGACAAAACTAACAATATCGAACAGTATTTCCAACAGTATTATAAAACAGCTCAAAAGCCTCAACAGCACTCCCAACGGCGTCTAACAGTATTTCAAACAGTAAATCTACGACCGCTCCACAAAGGCTGAAGTAGCAGAACTAAGCGTTTCTACACAAATTACACCCAACTTATGGAAAAAAGAAGTCAGCTCGAGGTAACAATCAATTAGCAATCGAGCGCGCTGAGATAATGGAAAATGTCGGCTCAAAGCAACAATCAATTAGTAGTGAGATAATGGAAAATGTCGGCTCAAAGCAACAATCAATTAGCAAGCGAGCTCCGTGAAAAAATGAAGTGAATCAAATTAAATGTCAAAAACAAAAATTAAGTAAATTACAGCCAGAAAATAAACCCGGGTTCGAAACTCGAGTACTTGCCGTAACAAAAATCTTAAGTAAAACTATAGAAGTTTTTGAACTCAGCAGCACAATGAGCTAATTGTTAAGCGAATTTACATTGCACAGTGAACCTAAAAGCAAATGAAGACCTGAATTAAAGAACTACATAAATCACAAAATAAAATTTTTGAAAAAAAAGAAACTAGAAATTTTAAAAAACATTGCAAACCTACTTCAATATCATGTTAAATCTTTTCAGTCTTATCCTAAGGTAGGCTTAGGCTGCACCTGAAACTCATGCAGTCTTCAAGTTTTTTTCCAGTTCGCTCCTTAGGCTTTCTTTTCATTTTTTTGTAATTATTATCAGTACAGTAGTCCCCTCTTATTAAGCCCACGGTTAATAAGCTCACCCACTTAACAAGCCCAAAACTGTCCGGTTCAGAATTACTACTACTACTAATTCGAATAGTTTAAAGCAGTGGATCGAACAAATCTTCAACATCTAATTTCTGTTACGCTAACTTAGCAAATTCAACCGCTGTCTAAACTCACAGACAGAGAGATAAAATCTCAACTTTATTGCTAAGCAATGAACAAAACTCTAACTTCTATCAAGCGGCAATTACAACTAATCACTAATTCACAATTACAATTTTACACTGAATCACAAATTTCGAATTTTGAATTTAAATTCTCAAATGAATAACTTCAAAAATTATTGCCTTTTATACAATTCTCATAACATTCTGGAACTTTTTTTCTTATACGAGTAAAAACGAGAGAGAACTAGAAAATTCTAAATTAAACGAGGAACAATGAGAATTTACTAGAAAAATAACAAGACAAAATAATTAACATTATTACGTCACAAGCAAATGAATGTATCAATCAAAATTCTGAATATTTCTTATGTTGACTTTGCATTAATATAAAACTATGCGATACAAATGATTCTCAGAGTATTTTGTGTTTCAAAAAGGGCCTTATTCGTGACAACTACATTTATTCCTGTAATAAAAAACTCGCGCTATAAACCAAAAACCTCGCTTAATAACCCACACTTGTTGTCTTGCATTTGACGGCTTCACACTTCGTTACGCTGTTATTTGATTTTGTTATCAAAATGGCGAAGAGACGTAAATGTTGTTTAAAATAAGCGGGTCGACTGTATTTGCTTTCTAGTCTTTGTAACTACGGTTCTTGTAGCAATCAATCAGCTGTTTTGTCTAGCGTGCCGTCATTGGACAAAATAAGTCATGTGAACTGCGAAAGTGGACTTGCTAGTTACTATAATTGTAGTTAAAGTTTTTACTGGGGTGAAAATCTGACTTCCTCAAGAGTTCTTAAACTCAGGTCTTCAAATTATTAACATCAGGTGATAAAAAATATTTTAATGCAGATTACAAGTTATGGAAAGAATATCCTTATACTTAATCTAATGTACCCCTTGAAAAGTCGAAATGTACCCCTGGGGGTACTTGTACCCCAGTTTGGGAACCCCTGAATTAGATGAATAAGGGTAATCTAAAAGTTTAATGCGGTCCGTATTTAATTCTTTATTTTTGGGGTGTGGCCCGCAAATCCAATCTAGTTCCTCATCCGTGTTTTTAACATTCGATTGGATATCTTCATATAACTTTCAACTCATGGGAAAACGCAACAAAACGAAGTAGCGATGCGAATTGCAACAAAACATTCTGGGCGAAACCTCCTTACAAAGACAAACGCGCCGATGTAAAATAACATACTGTAATTACAGTATATTGATTTAATTGGAATCTTGAAGTCAGTGAAAGATATGACAAAAGCAAACAAAACCCAAACTACTAACTTTCAAAAAAACAACATTTCTTTTTTCAAACGTCTGATTGTTTTTGTCTACTTTTATGGAGCTCAATCTATTTTTCTTGAAATCCATATATTTGTTAGTTTTCTAAAGCCATCACTGATTACGCATATTGCAGCAACAGTAAATTAGTTTAGTTGCAGTACCATTGCGCAAGAGCAGTAACTGTAAGTTTTATCATTGAACTTAAAGAAACATTCGATTTGTTTGTCGAATAACAACAGCAACGAAACTTTTGCGCGCAAACTTTCATGATACGTATATATATGTGTACTGTATATTTGGAAAAATATTTAAAAATCCTTGTGACCTTGTATATTTCAATAAATAAATAGTTTATTTTTTGGGAAGTTAAATAAATTATTTTTATAAAACTTGCCTTACCGTTATTGCGCCGTTAGTTTTTTAAAAGACTTGCAATCACGCTTGTAATTTTAAAGGATGGCAACTAGCGCTGCCTGGATTTAGGCTTTAGCTTTAGCTGTTTTTTCTAGTCCACGGAAGTGCGGTGGTTTTCCCAAGTGACGCTACAAAATGCGTGTTAAAACTCCAGAATAAACCCACTTTGGCCCCAGTGTAAAACGCTTGCTCTTCTCTTATTTATAATCTGTACTCCTGCCTCGAAAAGTAACCGAGGTAGAAAAGTTTAGAAATCACAGAACTAAAAAATGCAGAACTGCTTAAATAACAGTTTTTTTTATCTCGGGTTATGTCTTGATAACTTTAATTTTAATTGCAGTATAGCATTACTAAAACTGAAAACTGATTTTAAGCTCAACAATTACAGTTTACATTTCAAGTATATTTGCAAACCACTGTATACACATCTATATACAATCATATATTTATAGCAAGAAGGTGATTATATTCCCAACATTTCGAATTAAATAAAAAGTTTAAAACAAATCAATGTCTGCGGTACACACGTCACATGAAAAAACATGACATAACACGTAAAACCTGGTCGCTGACTTCAACTTACGGTAGACTAAAAAAACAATCCCGTTTTATCTTTAATCCTTCTGTTGCTTTGCCTTTATTTATTCTTTTTTTTTGTGACACGCTATTCCAAATACAACTACATTATCTCCGTGAAAGTAATGCAAAAAAGTCCAAGTTAATGAGCAAGTTATGAAATATGGCATTTGCGTTTTGTTCATTTTAGCGTTTATGACATTTATTTTTGTGATTTGATTGCGGTAACAGATTTCTTTAACGATCGATTGCAAATCTTCAAGAAACTGTCTAGTCAGTTATAATCGAAGACAAGTTAGCCAACGCTAATCTGCCACATTACACATTTTGCATAAAACGTGAAACAAAATAGATGCTATCAATCAACTAATGGTACGTAGATTCAAACCGCTGTTTTTTAAACATAATTGAATTTGTCACGTTCGCGCAGTATCATTTTGAATTTGATCGATTTTAATAAATTTTATAAAATAACAATGATTATGATTACATTGCAGTCTGCGATAAAAGTTTAGAGACACTTTCCAAAAATGCAACATGTACCTTTAAATGCTAATATCTCGATGAGTAATTGGTATTATTGTGCCATAATGCATAATTATGTTATTGTATTAATATTTAATCTCTGTATGACACAGTTTTTTATTTCCTGCTCAATAAATTGTTTGCAAGATCGCGTTATAGTCAAAATCAGTTGAATTTATTGGTTGAAAAAATGGCAAAAAGCAGTCTCTCAGCACGGAAGAACGGGCTCAAATCGTAACTTTAAGCAATTTAAAATTTTCTGTACATCACATCATAAAATACCAAAATAGGGGTGTTTTCATAGACTGAAAAAGTCTTTATTTCTATATCTATGTCCCAACTAGGATGTCTTTTGGCGAAGTCCAAACATTTCTTCTTCATCGCCAGCGTCAAGCGTGGCTTTCGGGCTGGCTTGCATAATTTGAGACCAAATTCCAGAGACAATCTGCGTTGAATTGCTTTTGTACTGGCTTCTGTGGCAGTTTTCATCAACTTAGCCTGGATTTTTTCGGAGATATTCATGGGAGTGAGTAACTGCCTTACGCATTAGGCGGTCTTCTCTGCTGGTTGTAAACGTTGGTCCGCCAGCCCTTTTTCTGTCAATAAAAACACCCCCATTTCAGTATTTCATGATTGCATTGTGCACAGTTGCTTTGCTAACCTGTATCTTCTTCGCAATTGGAAATACAGAAAACTTAAAATTGTTTAAAGTTACGATTTGAGCCCGTTCTTCTCTGCCGAGAGATTGCTTATTGCCCATTTTTTCAACCAATAAATTTAACTGATTTCGACTAGAACACGATCTTGCAAACAATTTATTGAACAGGAAATATAAAAACCGTGTCATACAGAGATGAAATATTAATACAATAACATAATTGCATATATTAATGCATTAATGCATTATGGGACAATAATACCAATTACTCGTCGAGATATTAGCATTTAAAGGTACATGTTGCGTTTTTTAAAAAGTGTCCCTAAACTTTTGTTCCAGACTGTATGTCTGTATACTGCAGTGACGCTAATCTTAGACTAAGACAGTGGTGATTGAGTTGTCACAAAAGACTTTGGGCAAAACAAAGACAAACGCGCTGAAGACTAATGAAATAATTGTATTAATTAAATTGGAATCTTGTATTTGATGCAAGACAAGACAAAAGCAAACAAAAACCAAACTTGTAAATTTCAAGGAACTTCATTTATATTCCAGACCTGAGCGTCTTCTTCTTGACGGTCCAATTTCAGTTTCTTTTCTTTCATTGCATACGTGAAACTCACGTATCTGTCATTGCATGCATGTTTGAGTCGATATTGATCATCTCGTGAAGAATTTTCTTTTATAAACAAAGTTGTATCTTTTCGGCAACAAGCACAAATTGATTCAGATTTAATAAGTTGAATTCCAATACTTTTATTGTCAACACTATTCTGGCATAAACAATTAATACTCATAAATAAGCCAGAATGAGAACTTTGTTTTGCTAATTGAAACTTTCTGTAAATGGTTCCCGATTCATTTACTTCCTCTTCTATCCATACTTTATTATTCGGATTTTGTGACAATGAAACCTTTTTCAAATTTGCAGGCCGTTTAACGCCGAGATAATCATTTCCTTGTTTTATCTCTCTGTATGCACACATCGAAACAAAAACAAGAACTCAAAAACTTAAACTAACACAAAAAACGTATCTAAAAATATAAAACGAAATATTAAATGAATAGAATATACGAACCATAACCCTAAACTAATCACAATTGCGTGGATTAACACGGTAGAACAATTCTAATTTCTGATTTGTTTGTAATTGGTAGTTTTAATTCTTTGTTTTGTGCTTCTTCTAAGAGAACAATAATCAGGGTGTGAAAAGTAAGCGTGAGAACGCAATACCTTTTGTTACTTTATTATTGTCCTTTAAATAAAAATCGTAAACTGAAAACTAAAAAAAAATTTTCTTTGGCAGTAGAAAGCAAATAACAATTTCAATTCCAATTAAAGACAGAAGCTTTTTTGCTGGAGCTATATGCTATGCTTTCCCCTTAACTGTTGAAACAAAAACAATTAGACATTGGTAATTTATTGTTTGAATTGAGGATACAAAACATTAAAAACCAGTCTAATATCTGTGGCATTCGACTCATTGTTTGACCATAGACTCAGGCATTGAATTCTCACCAGACTCAAGCGGTCCAAAGGAAAAAATTATTCAATTGGGGGTCCATGTCACTAGCTTGGTGGTCCATAGACAACTTAATAACAAAAAATTTTGGTTTTATCTCCTTAAGAACTAAAATTCGGGCCTTAAATTTACTTAAAAACAAAAAAAAGTCATCATTTTAATCCGATTGGCAATATAGCTAAAACTTTTCTACAAATCAAAATGATGACCAAGGACATTTTTTGATTTAAAAAAAGTTTTTGTGGTTATTTTTGTTAAATTTTAACTTTATTTTAACTTAGCCCATTTAGGCCTGTTTAATAGAAATTTTTACGGAATTTTGTTTTATGTTGTTGCAGAAACGCTAAGTTACATCAGCTCAGAATGTAAAAATTGTATTTTTATCGTCGATTGTGAGATAAAAATCTCAGTTTATTTCGTACATTAGTTATTCACTATAAAAAGCACTACTGAAATGTGTTTTTCTGCGTAACAATTAATTCGTATAAAGACTTCATCATGCATTAAGAAAAATAATTTGATACTTCAGCAATTGTGAATTTGATTTAAATAATTTTTCAATACTTACACTTTTATTTATCTTTATTCTTTTGACTGACAGAAAAGCGTCGAAAGTTCTATACTTTTGGCAATAGTCAAACAATTACTCCGATTTGCTTTCGGAGATGCCAAGATATTTGCTGCTCGGTAAAAATTTTAATTTTGTTTTTTAGTGTTTGTTAGAGATATGACCAAAATTTATAGCAACTTGCTAAGACTGCCAATTAAAGAAAAATGTTGCAAAGTGTTTTTCTCCAGGATGCAAGCAAATGATTCGAGTAGGATTTGAACCGTGACCATATAGATCGCGTTTGCCATCAATACAACGCTCTTATTCACTCGGCAACGCTGCCAACTTTTATAACAAACGTGCAATTAAAAGCACATTTTCTTTCACTTAGATGAGAGTAATAACTTATTTTTGCGACATTTTAAATAATTTGCTAAACACATTTAGTTGTAGATAGAATAAGGATTATTGAACTAAAATTTGTGCACTCCGGGGTGGGGGCGCTAAAAATCTCCAAAAGAAAGATAAAGTTTGTAGAATATTGTAAAACATGTAAAGTTTTTATTGCTGATTCAGAACTTATAAAGAGAAGAAAGAAAAAAAGTATTAAGATTGACTATAAATAGTCTCAACTCAAAAAGTTTTAAAACACTTAAAACACTTGCTATAAAACGCAAAAAAAATATTAAAAGTATTTATTCCTGCTTAAAAAGTTTCAAAAATAAGCGAGAAATGAGATTTTGTTGTGTAAAATTTAATGAAGTAAAATTTTGAGAAATTTTGACTTTATTTCGTTTTCTAAAATTTTATAAAAAACTTCTGAGCAAACCAGAACTAAGATTGTTTAAGTTGTATAAACAACCAAATCATATTGGTAATGAAAATTAACTTTTCACTCTTTCTATTTAAGCTTTACGATTTTAATTTTATAACACTCTTACACGCGATATTTTTTACACGGTACTCACGTGCTCAAAAAGATTCCATTTCTACACTCTATGAAAAAAGAGTAAACTACACGAAATAATGGTAAGGCCCAAAACTGAGCGACAACTTTCTATTCGCGATTTAGTATTTATTCGGGTTAGGGCTAGGGATACTTCTATGTCAATCCATACAAGAAATTACATCTAGTCTTCGTTAAATGAAGATTTAACCGAGAGAAAACAAACAGTCCTAAAATCTGGTTGATCTTAATAATTAGTAATACGATCAATTAAAGCTGTCGGCAACGCGGTCAAGTAAATAGACATGGGAATTTATAATGTGCTCTTCACAGTTAAACTTACTGTCGTGATTTTTTGCGTTCTTGTGAAAGACATTTTACGGCAAGCATGTTAAGCAGGTGAGAGTATGCGGGTCACATTGGTAAAATTTCGACACAAAAAAATTTGCCGTGGTCCCAATCTGGTTAGCAAATAAAGCGATGACCACTTTTTTAAGTTTTATTGTTGATTTGAATTCACTTGGATTTCAATGTAATATCATAAAATTTGTATTTATATGTTTTAAAATTTGTGTTTCATGTTTACCTTTCTTTTTAATTTTATGCTAAAATCAAAATGAAGACCAAAAAATGGTCTACCAAAACTCCTTGTAGTTTTCCAAGATGATACTTAGTTTTAAATTGATTAATATTTTGATTTCGTACAGAGCTGTAACTTCGTCAGGTGGGCCCCGGTGCAAACATCTATTATGGGGCTACCAATTTTTTCTGTACTTAATATTCAATTGAGCTACTTTTCTTAACACAGGAATCATTGACGACTCCGCATTATAAAAAAATTTTTCAATTGAAATAATGAGTCAAAAAAGCATTGAGCTGAACAGGTAAAAGGGGCTAAAGCTAAGTTTACTGTGCCTGCAAATGAAAGACTATAATTGGAATAAAATTTCGCCAAGACTGAACGGTTCAACATAATTTTTGTGATTGCAATGTATTCAAATCGAAATAATGGCATAGCAAGGATTTCATGGAGGGCAGGCTGCAACAACAATTTTTTGATTGTTTAATAAACATGTAATCAAATATATGTCGCATCATTTTATAATGACAAAAAAAATGATGTGCAACCTTTTTGATCCAAGGTGCTTTGTGAACACTATTAACGGCATTTCAGCAAAATGGAGATGTGTTATGCAATGCGTATAAATTGTTCAATCCAAAAAGAATTAAAGTACTGACACCATCATAAAAGACACAAACTAATAAAACACAATATGGTACGTTAAGGCCAATTAAATAGGCTACCATAATTTACTTGTGGATGGTTGGAAACTTGAAATTTTTCAGTCTTGCTTTTGCACTAGCAAACTGCTGGATAACTTTTCTACAATCTAAATTTTTAGCTCGGTCATTTTCTACCAAAGTAGAGCTAAACCGCTAAGTCTCTCTTGAGACATGGAGCTTCCAAAAAAGTTTTAGATCAATTTGAGTTTAGAAAAATACCTCTCTGCCATAGCAATTGTTACAGGTACTGTGATATACATCATGTATGCCGTACAAACCTCAGGATAAGTTACGACAAGTGATGCATTTTCAACAATCAAAAATTTTAAATGGGCAATCTTTTCTCTAAACGACGTTTTGATAGAGAGCATTTGGCTAGGAAACAACGGAGAGACGTTATCAGATAATTTGTTTAAAAATTTTCTTGCTTTAATCTTAAAATCCAGATGAGAAGCATTCGATAGAAAACTTGGTTCCAAAGCTTGATATGATGTCACCACTGATTTTATTCCTTCAAAGCGAATAATTAGTTGACAAGAAAGTATGTTCATCATCGGGAGAAACACAGTTACGCAAAATCGCTTCTTAGGATCGCTTTACGTTATTCCTTCGGATATTTCATCGAAGTAAGCCTTTGTTTTCTTTGCTCTTTTGTTTAAAAACTGTCTTGGCAAATCCCATATAAAAGTAATAGAGGAAGTTTTTTTTTTTTTTTTTTTTTTATCTCTATATTTATCCTCCTGACTCGCAGGAAAGCGACGGAGGCGCTATACATGGAGTAAGCAATTACCCCGACCTGCTTCCGGAGATGCCAAGATATTGCTGTCCGCTAGTAATTTAGTAGAGATATTACTGTAATTTAGAACTGCTTGTCAAGACCACCAAGCAGGAGAAAGTGCCGTAAAGTGTCTTTCCCAAGAACACAACAGAATGGCGCAAGTGGGTTTTGAACCTAGACCATGTTGATCATCAGTCCGGTTCGTTAACCACTCGACCACGCTGCCGACACTCGAGTTCCGCTTAGTACTGCGTCAAAACTCTTTTTGAGTGAAGTAATGTCTTCAGCAGCAGTTTGCAGAAGTTTATTGCAGAAATTAAGTCAATTGTTTTACATTGCATAGCTTTCGAATGTTGACAATCTGCCAAATCTTGCATTGTTCAACCAGCATGCATACAAAGTCAAAGTGTCAAAGTTTTCTATCTGTTTCTTTATTGCCATAGCTTCATCTCTTTCCTTTGGCTTCGTACTGGTAAGGATTATGTGAATCAAGCATTTCATAACGTCACAAAATCTTCCCTTCAAAGCATAGACAGCATCATATCGACTGGACTACCGAGTTAGATTTAACGCTTTCAATGTAGGATTTGAGCAATAACGAACATGGACATTCTGAAGCTTTTTCCACCGTACAATACTATGTTCGAAAAAGTTAAATACCGACTCAATGGTGTTGTAAAATTGACGGGTCTCAGTCACGGCTTCCATGGCATTTTTTAACACCAAATTTAAATTGTGCGAAGCACAATGCACGTATTAAGCATGTGGAGCCACATCTTGGATCTTCTTATGCAAGCCAGAGTACTTCCCGCTCATCACTGCACCGCCATCATATTTTATTTATTTATTTTTTTATCTCTGTATTTATCCTCCTGACTCGCAGGAAAGCGACGGAGGCGCTATATATAGGGTAAGCAATTACCCCGACCTGCTTCCGGAGATGCCAAGATATTGCTGTCCGCTAGTAATTTAGTAGAGATATTACTGTAATTTAGAACTGCTTGCCAAGAACACCAAGCAGGAGAAAGCGCCGTAAAGTGTCTTTCCCAAGGATACAACAGAATGGAGCAAGTGGGTTTTTTATGTCATATCCTTGTCCACGGCAGTTTTTTATGTCAAGCCCCTTTTGCTGAATGGAATTCGTTACCAGTTTGTGCAATCCAAAAGCAAATAAATCCTCAACTTCAATAAATGTGGTAAACTTTTCAACAACTTTCAGTTCTGATGGCGTTCTATCATCGTAGTAATATCCTTCCTTGTTATCCTTCGAAAGTTCTTCACTGGATCCGCGAAAAGATAAGTTGCATTTTGCTAACATCAACTTAAAAATCACTAACCTTTTCAACACATTTTGCCAAAAGTTTCCAACAAGGACTCGTGCAACTCTTCTTCTATTGTCCCCCTGTTTCTCCATTGCTCATATATGACACACGCCTCCGCATAATGTGTGAAGCTTTCATGACTTCGGATTCGCTGCGATATGTGCCTCCTGTCATTTAAACCTGTTGTACCCCGAGGGTTTTGAAATGCGTACAAAGTCCCTGGAGAGACATTTTCATGAGAAAATAACCAGCAGGACTGGCAGCAAACACGGTCTATGCTTGATGAATAACATAACCAATATCTTTGTAGTTTTAGACCTGACTGTGTTCATAATAGTTTGTTGAAAATAAACGACCGCTTTGGAGCGGATCTTTACAAAAATAGGTCTTTCAGGTTGTTTGGGACCTGCAGCAATAATTGCTTTATTGATCTCTGAGTTTACAATAATCGTGGGAAAGTCGTCATTCTTGCTTGTATCTGATCTATCTTTATTGGTGCTATTGTTGAAACTGTTAAGGTCAACAAGTTGGGTAGTAGATTCTGTATCACGAATGCTGACGTCTTGCTCATCCGCTTTGGATGTTTCTGGTCGAGTAGCCACGAACTCAGTCACTGAGAATTTCTGGCTGCCCTGGTACTTTTCTCCCCTTAGCTTGTCTCTTTTGTGCTCCGCTTTAATAATTTTTTTTCATATTAAATTGCAGTCAATTAGAGTTTTACGGTGTTGTTATTCAAAATCTAAAAAGCTTAATAAAATTTAGACAAAGGTTAGTAAAGTTTAATGTAACAAACTCTTTTTGTTATTGTTTTTCCGGCTCACGAAATAGTACTGCTTCGAGCGTAAGGACTACTGTATATCTAGCAAAAAGGATTTAATTAGAAAGCTTAAACCTGACTTTTCAATTACTCAAATCACAACTTCTTTCAACAAACAAACTTTATTAACAGAAATCACAAATTTGATCACTGATTAATAGAATTTCGTTTACCACACAGACGGCTAAACTAAATCTACGTAGCTTTTTCAAATACAATACAATAATCACTATTCAATTCAATTCAATTTATTCCAACGCTTTATAACGCTTTATAAGTTCAATAAACACATGTCACATTTGTTGATTTGACAAAAAAAAGAAAAAAGAAAACAATCAAAAAAGATATGACATAAGTGTTGTTGTGATATTGTGCAATAGATGACGTAGTGTTTTCTTAAAACGCTCTAATCGTAATCAGCGCCTTCTGCTCGAACAATTATTGGACGCGCATCTCCAAGCATAATTGTTACTAGTTAAATATGCGCCTTTATTTTGATTAAGCAGTCAGTTCAAAGCTATCAAGCTACTACAGCAAACTAACTAATAGCATTATATTTCAATACGGTTGTTTTTTGGCTAAGTACTTTTGTGAAAGTTTTATGAATTTAATTGTGCTGCTGAGTATCGCCACAATATGGTTGAAGAAAATTTATTCCTTGCCAAAATTATATTTTAGTCTTAACAGCAAAAGGAATATTCCAGTCAAAGAGCTGAGACAGCTAGAAAGACTTGGTCAAAAAGTTGGAAAACTCAGGTTAGATGTAAAATATTTCGAACAATGTCGCAGTCTGCAAATTTGCCCCGAGTTTTTAAAATTTAAAGTTCCAAAGCTTGAGGTTTATCGATCTTCAAACAATCTTTTCCAAATCGTATTAAATAAGAAATTAAAGGAATTAAGAAAAGAATTAAAAATAAATGAAAGAAAGTATACATTGCAAAAAGCAAAAATCTTTCCTAAACTTAGTTTAATAGAAAAAACTTGCTTAATTTCGTTACTAACTGAAGAGTTTAACAATCGTGCTAAAACAGTAATCAAGACTCACCATAAAAAACTTTTAAATTTATGGAAAAAGCAAAGAAATACCAGCCCTGACTGCATAAAAAACTTTAGCAAAAGAAATTTGAATATTTTAGAAGAAGATGCTTTGCGTTTTGGACTTAATCACCATAGCCTACCAAAAAAGTTTAACAGTTATGATACTAAGGCCAATCTTGAACAATTGATTTATTCTATCAAGAAAAATGAAAATATTACTTTAAATTCTGAAATTAAAGATGAAATTAAATTTGTTTTTAAGCAATTTAGCAATAACGCAAAACGTTTATGTTCAAATCCAAAAAACTTGTCTTTTCATCGAACTTTAAAACAACTTTCTGATGATTCAAGTATAAAAATTTGCAAATTTGATAAAGGTAAAGGAACTGCTATTTTAAACAAAAAAGATTATTTTTTGAAATTAGATGATATCATTGAAGATAAGTCCAAGTTTTGTAAAATAGAAAACAAACCAAAAATCCATCCAATTATACGCAAAGAAAAGTCAATTTCTTATTACATCAAAAAATATCTCAAAAATTATGATTCGGAAATTACAAACAGCTTAATACCGAGTGGAAGTCAACCTGGCAAGCTCTATGGACTCGCTAAAGTACATAAAGATGAGTGCCCATTACGACCAGTGGTTTCCATGATAAACACACCAGAATATAAGTTAGCAAAATTTTTAGATAATATTATACAACCCCACATCCCACACAAATATATGCTCAAATCAACCGGCGATTTTATCAATAAATTACATTCGTACGAGTTTTCGTCCGGACAAAAATTAGTAAGCTTTGATGTAGTTTCCCTTTTCACAAATGTACCATTAGAAGAAACAATAAAACTTATAGCTGATAAATTATTTTCCGAAAAAAAAAAAAAAAAAAAAAAATCCAAATCAACCGTTAATGAAGAAAGAAATATTTATTAAATTACTTCGGTTAGCTACACAAGGACAATTTTTATACAAGGACATATTATACAAACAGATTGATGGTGTTACCATGGGATCACCACTTGGACCGACAATTGCAAATTTCTTTCTCGCCGATTTGGAAAACCGTATTCTTAAAAATAAAAACCAACATTCTCCGAAATTGTATTTACGTTATGTTGATGATGTTTTTGCTGTTTTTGAAAATAACAATGATTGTTTTTCCTTTCTAAATGTTCTTAATAGTCAACACAAAAACATAAAATTTACTCTTGAACATTCTTCAGACTTTATTTGTTTTCTAGATGTTAAAATAGAAATAAATTGCAATAGTTTAGACACGTATACATGGAGAAAACCAACCAACACTGGACTTTTACTTAATTTTAACGCCTTTTGCCCACAAAAATGGAAATCTGGTTTAATTTTGTGTTTGCTTCACCGTGCGAAATTAATATGTTCCTCAAAAATCTTATTCAATCGAGAAATCAACAACCTAAGAAAAATGTTTTGTTTAAATGGTTATCCTTGCTGGTTTTTTAATAAAGTTTTAAACAAATTTGTGTCCAACATAACCGTTGATCGTTCTACTGATTGCCGTACTTATTATATTACAATTCCGTACTTTGGTATTGACTCGAGACGTTTTTTAAATCGCTTATCAAAAATTTTCAAATCAAAATTTAACGTGAAAGTTTGTCCTATCTATAAAACATTTAAAATTGGAAACTACTTTCAGTTGAAGTCCACAACTCCTTTGGGTCTTTGCTCAAATGTCATTTATGAATTTACATGTTCGTGTGACGCGAACTTGACATACATCGGTATGTCAACCCGACATTTGAGCACTAGAGCTAAGGAGCATTTGGACTTCAACTCTCAAGTATCAAGTGCAATAAAAAATCATATAATGTGTTGTAATATTTGTTCCTCTGTCAAATTAAATTTAAACTCCTTTAAAATAATTAAAAAGTGTAAATCGGAATTCCATACAAAAATACACGAAGCATTATTTATTAAAAAGCGTAATCCTGGTTTAAATCGACAACTTTATGCAAATGGTTCTTCATTTTTATTAAATGTTTTTTAATTTTTATTTTAAATTCTTTATTTCTTTTCTTATAAATTTTAAATTTACTTTCATTTTAAATAATTTAATGAAACTAAAAAAATTGGCTTTATAATTCTATTTGCTTTAACTTATTCGTCACAATGTAAATCATTCATGCATAAATAATTAATTTTCTTTGTGTTGACGCATTATTGTTAATTTCATTTAAGTTTAAGTTTTTCTTGAAAAGGGCTTAAGAAGCCGAAAACGTTTGAAAAAAATAAAAGTTTTATGAATTTAATTGTGCTGCTGAGTATCGCCACAATACTTTTGTGAATATTTACTATTGTTTTTTTAATAAACCTGTGTATTCGTGCAAAGATACAACAGGCAAAAGTGGCGACGAGGATGGGATTCAACTGCGTCAAGAAAGAAAAAAGAAAATTTGTTGAATCTGCATTAAAGCTTGAATTGTCGATATGAGTGAAATTTCTGAACTGATTTTGTTGTTAAATAAGCAACACCAAGAGCAAATGGCAGTTTTACGCGACGAGCATCGCGAGCAGAATAAGCAACACCAAGAGCAGAACAAGCGACACCAAGAGCAAATGACAATGCTTCAAGAGCAGCTGAAAATTCTACAAAGCAGCTTGAACAACCCGCGAGAAAATGTTCCAACACCGATGGCAAGTTTTCAACCATTCGATTCCACATCTGAGTTATGGACTGATTATTTGGCAAGGTTCCGAACATTCGTCACTGCTAACTCTGTTCCCGACAACAAGCAAGCACAAATTTTTCTTACCAACCAATCTAACTCCGTTTACAAAATGCTTAGCAACTTAGCGGCTCAGCAACAACCTGTCAAAAGCATACATGAGCTAACGATGAATGATATTCAGACGTTTATGGCAGAGCAGTTTGACCCAAAACGATTTGTTGTCAGAGAACGTTTCAAGTTTTGGTCTGACATGAAACGCAAACCTGGCGAAACTATTCCTGAACTGGCAAGCAGAATACGACAAGATGCAGCTACATGTGATTTTCAATCCATTAAAGATCCATTAGATGAAGCCTTGCGAACTAAATTCATCTGTTCAGTCGACAACGAAGCAGTTTTGAAGACACTCTTCAAGCTCAAGGACGATGAACTGAAGTTTAGCAACGCCATCAAAGTGGCTCAAGAAGTGGAAGAAGCAGCCAAGGTAGCAAAGGAAACCGTACACGGTCAACAGTCCAAAACTTCCAAAACGCAAGAAAAGAAAACCGCCTGCTTCAGGTGTGGAAATTCTGGACATTTTAGCAAAGCTTGTCCCCACATTAAAGCTATTTGCAGCTTCTGCAAGAAAACAGGTCATCTGCAATCTGTATGCATGTCTCGACTAAGAGATAATAAGCTTGTGAAACAACAGGTGAAATTGGTGCACAAAGTCCAATGTTCTGTTTCACCCATCTATCAAACTATTAGACTTAATGACCACAGAATTAAGTTTGAAATTGATAGCGGAGCCAGTGACACATTTTGCTGTGAAGCGACGTGGCAAACGCTGGGTAAACCCATTCTACAACCTGTATCAGTTCAATATCAAGTTGCTGAAGGTAGCCCGCTACCCGTCGTGGGACAATTCCAATCAACTGCAAGTATTGATGGAAAATCATCTGACGTGACCTTTCCTGTAATTGTCACTAAGGTGCCCAATCTAAATTTACTAGGTCGTCTGGCGATGATGAAGTTGAAACTCACCAACTTAACTGATCACTTCAGAGAAAACCTAAGTTGTGCTGAATCTACTGCAACGATAGAGCACGTCACTACAACTGGTCCAGAAAACTCTTTAGATGCGGCATGTATTCAATTATGTAGAGAGTTTCCTACTTTATTTGAATCTACATTGGGTTGTCTAAAAGATTTTTCACTGGACATACGGTTTAAACCTGAAGCAAGACCTGTTCCGTTCTCAATCCTACAAGATTTAAACGAAGCATACGAAGCAGGAATTAAGAGAGGTGTATGGGAGCTTACAGATTTTAACTCGTACGGCACCCCCGTGGTTCCTATTCGAAAGTCTCCTTTGCCAGGTCAAGCAAAAGCAAGCATCCGAGTTTGTGGAGATGATTCGGTGACTGTAAACTCGCAACTGGAAGACCATCGTCAACCAATCCCTCTCCCAGAAGATCTAATGCGCAAGCTAGGACGTGGTTACTGCTTTAGTAAGATTGATCTAGATAATGCATATAATCAAATCTGTCTTTCTCCTGACAGCCAGAAGAAGCTGGCTCTCAGCACTCACAAAGGAGTTTTACTACAGAAAAGACTTCCTTTCGGAATTAAATCCGCACCAGGGTATTTCCAAGAAATCATGGAACAGTTAACGCAAAATTTGCGAGGAGTGGCCGTGTATTTCGATGATATTTTGGTAAGTGGTGACAACGCAAAAGATCATTTGATGAACCTGCGAGCTTTGTTCAAAAGACTAGAAGAAAAAGGTCTTCGCTGCAACCGTAAAAAATGTGTTTTCGCCCAAGTATCAATTGATTACCTGGGTCACACTTTATCAAGTCGAGGAATTGCAAAAGGGTCCAAAGTTGATGCCATACTAGAAATGCCTACACCCAAGAACATTTCTACGTTAAAATCTTTTTTAGCATCTGTGCAGTTTTATTCCAAATTCTTACCTCCATATTTTTCGGAAATCACCGAGCCGTTGTACAAGCTTACACGCAAAGGACAACAGTGGAAGTGGGGTGAAGAAGAAGCGACATCTTTCAAAAAGATCAAACGGTTACTATGCACAGAGACTGTACTTGCGCACTATGACCCATCTCTTCCGTTGGGTTTATCTTGTGACGCCTCAGAATGCGGAATTGGAGCGGTATTATTTCATCGCTTTGCAGACGGAAGCGAGCGTCCGATTCTCAATATTTCTAAAATCTTATCGGCGACACAAAGACGCTACAGCCAAATACAGAAAGAAGCACTATCCTTAGTGTACGCTTTGAAGAAATTTCATCAGTTTCTCTACGGTCGTAAGTTCATTGTGGTTACCGATCACAAACCTTTAGTGACCTTGTTTGCCCCTGATAAAGGTACTCCTGCAATGGCCGCGAATCGACTTGCACGATGGGCATTACTAGTCCATCAATATGACTACACGGTGGAATACCGTAGAAGCAAGGACCATGGCAATGCCGATGCTCTTAGTCGCTTGCCATTTTCAAATGACACAAGTTTTGATGGGGAGGAGATGGAAGATGATGTCGATAGCGTTTGTTTAGTTCGAACAATCAGTCGTCAAATCAATCCTGACAATCCATTGCTTGTGGTCAGAGAGACTGCCAAGGATCCAATTCTTGCCCAACTAATGCGATTTGTGAAGGAAGGATGGCCGCATGCATTTTCGGAAGAGCTTAAAGACTTCAAAAAGTTGGAAAATTCGTTGTCAACAGAGAATGGTTGCGTTTTTTACGGCTTACGGGTAATAATTCCTTCAACCCTACGTAATCATATTCTTAAATTATTACACCTTGGACATTTCGGCATGCAACGGATGAAACAACTTGCCAGGTCAACTGTCTATTGGCCTAGAATTGACTTTGACATTGAGGATTTATGTCGCAAATGCACTTCCTGTGGCCAATTTCAAAATAAGCCGGATAAACCTTCAATCCATCCGTGGATGATGCCAGAAAAACCATGGTCAAGACTCCACTTGGACCATGCGATCAACTTTCTGGGAAGAAACTGGTTAGTCCTTGTAGACGCTTATTCAAAATATCCTTGCATTCATCCAACAACCTCAACGTCTTCGAAAAGTACTACTGCTATACTTGAACAAGAATTTGCTCATTTCGGATATCCCCACACGTTGGTGACCGATAATGCCACAACATTCATGTCTCAAGAGTTCCAAGCTTGGTGCAAACAACGAGGCATTGTACATCTCACCGGAGCACCTTATCATCCAGCAACAAACGGTGCTGCCGAGCGTTTGATACAATCGTTCAAACAGGCATTGAGAAAATCCTCGTTACCTCCAAAGGAAGCTTTGCAAGAATTTCTAATGCAATATAGAAGAATTCCTTTTGCATCAGGACTGTCACCAAGCGAATTGTTGAATGGAAGAAAAATACGCACCAAAATTGACACTTTGGTTCCATCCATTCCGCATCTCCTGCAGGGAAGACAGTCAAGACAAGCGAGCAAGCATTCAAATGCTGAAGACTCGGAAGTGGTTTCGAAAGTCGAACATCATTACTCACTAGGAGACCCTTGTTACGCACTGTACTTCGGCCCTAGAAGAGATCGTGACCCACGATGGGTGCCTGCGATAGTTACGAAAGTCCATGGTACACGAAGCGTCAATGTACGAGTCATTCCTCGAGGACCAACTTGAAGAAGACATCTTGATCAACTTCGACCTCGATACGGTTCGGATCAAGATGATGATCCCTGTGAAATCCCAACGAGCGTTTTGTCTACAGAAACACTTCCAGCCGGGACTGACCACGCATCTAGTTCTTCTTCGATGAACCAACGCAACAATCCGAGACTACCAACCGGAGACGAGTACGGGCGACACAATCTACGACGATCAGCGAGAACAAAGAGACCTCCAAAAAAATATTGTTGCTAAAATGTATATATATTTTTTTTGTCGTAGTTTATTTGGGGAGGTGTTGTGATATTGTGCAATAGATGACGTAGTGTTTTCTTAAAACGCTCTAATCGTAATCAGCGCCTTCTGCTCGAACAATTATTGGACACGCGCATCTCCAAGCATAATTGTTACTAGTTAAATATGCGCCTTTATTTTGATTAAGCAGTCAGTTCAAAGCTATCAAGCTACTACAGCAAACTAACTAAAAGCATTATATTTCAATACGGTTGTTTTTTGGCTAAGTACTTTTGTGAATATTTACTATTGTTTTTTTAATAAACCTGTGTATTCGTGCAAAGATACAACAAGTGTCAAACAATTGAAATATTAAGTTTTTTGTTTAGGTTCATAAAAAAAAGAAAAACAATACTAAAAAAAAAAAAAAAATTTAAGAACATAAAAAAAAGGAAAAAAAAGAAAAAGAGAAACACAAGAAATATACAAAAATTTAATTACCAAAAAAAAAAAAAAAAAGATAAAATTGAGCATAAATCATTTGCGTGCAGGTCAAGGATTATCATTATTTTATATCTTTTAAACACTTTAATAATTAACCTGAAAAAAAAGTGTCGTGCCTCAAAATTGCAGTAAAGTTAGGAAGGCGCCATATGATAACAGAAAACAACTACAGTTAACAAATTGCAGAGAATGTTTATTCTTATCATTGATTTACAATTTTCATTGATTATTAATTTTTCCTTTTCCTCTTTAAAATTATATTAGTATAATTCTTTTACCCAAGAATGTACTATACAGCAAGTGAACATTTGATTATAATGCATACACTAACATATATATTGTAAACTATGATGGCTCTAAAATGTAGATGAAGCTAGATGATTTTTTAATTTTTTAGAAAAATTTTTGTAGGAAAATTTTTTTATGTTTTCTGGGATTTCTGACCACAATTTAGCTCCTGTATAACTAATAAGTTTTTGGCTTTGTTGCAATCGATATCGCGGTAAAAAATAGTTTTGTTGTTTAGAGAGCCTAGTAGGGTAGCTATGTATTGATTGTATTGATGTAAAGTATTTAATAAAAGACGTTGGGAGTTGATTGGCATTATAGCGAAACATGAATTTTCCGATTTCTAATTTGTATATTTGTTCAATGTTTAGTAAGTTAGTTTGAAAATTCTCTTTTTCTTGAATCATTTTAATAATTCTATTATGTACCTTGTTGAGTGGTAACAAGTTGGTTTTGTTTGCATTTCCCCAAGCTAATATGCCATATTGTAATTGTGAGTATGCCATGCAGTAATAAACATTTAGTAGAGTTTTGGAATTTACTAGTGGTTTTATAGTTCTGAGAATTCCACAAACTTGTGCTAATTTCTTACAAAGAAATTGAATATGATTTGTCCATTTTAATTTTTCGTCCAGCACTACTCCTAAGTATTTAAAGGATTTTACCTGCTCTAGTTTAATTGAATTTGTCAATGAAATTTGGAAGGTAATATTGTCATCAATTTTTTTATTAGAAGGTTTAAAAAGCATATATTTACATTTGTCATAATTTAGCTTCAGTTTGTTTAAATTCATCCATTGGGAAACTTTATTTATTTCCATATTTACTTTTTTGTTTAAAAGTTTCAGATTAGAGTCAGTCATAATTAAACAAGTGTCATCTGCAAATAATCTTGTACAAATTAAGGCATTAGATCTCACTAACACTTAAAACTCTAACTTAGATACTTGAAGAGTCGATTAACGGTACAAAACTTTAAGATAACTTTGAAAAGCTCGAAGACTTTTCATCTGACACTCATCGGGAGGAATCGTCAGAATGAACTGAGAGCAATCCGATCGTGCTTATATAGCAAATAGAATGAGTATGATCGGTTAAAAAAGGCGAGCGCTTTCTTTCCAGCGTTTTCTTTCCTTTTCTTTTTGTTGTATCTTTGCACGAATACACAGGTTTATTAAAAAAACAATAATTAAAATTCACAAAAGTACTTAGCCAAAAACAACCGTATTGAAATATAATGCTTTTAGTTCGTTCGCTGTAGTAGCTTGATAGCTTTGAACTGACTGCTAAACCAAAATAAAGGCGCATATTTAACTAGTAACAATTATGCTTGGAGATGCGCGTGTCCAATAATTGTTTGAGCAGAAGGCGCTGATTAAGATTAGAGCGTTTAAGAAAAACACTACGTCATCTATTGCACAATATCACAACACCTCCCCAAATAAACTACGACAAAAAAAATATATATACATTTTAGCAACAATATTTTTTTGGAGGTCTCTTTGTTCTCGCTGATCGTCGTAGATTGTGTCGCCCGTACTCGTCTCCGGTTGGTAGTCTCGGATTGTTGCGTTGGTTCATCGAAGAAGAACTAGATGCGTGGTCAGTCCCGGCTGGAAGTGTTTCTGTAGACAAAACGCTCGTTGGGATTTCACAGGGATCATCATCTTGATCCGAACCGTATCGAGGTCGAAGTTGATCAAGATGTCTTCTCCAAGTTGGTCCTCGAGGAATGACTCGTACATTGACGCTTCGTGTACCATGGACTTTCGTAACTATCGCAGGCACCCATCGTGGGTCACGATCTCTTCTAGGGCCGAAGTACAGTGCGTAACAAGGGTCTCCTAGTGAGTAATGATGTTCGACTTTCGAAACCACTTCCGAGTCTTCAGCATTTGAATGCTTGCTCGCTTGTCTTGACTGTCTTCCCTGCAGGAGATGCGGAATGGATGGAACCAAAGTGTCAATTTTGGTGCGAATTCTTCTTCCATTCAACAATTCGCTTGGTGACAGTCCCGATGCAAAAGGAATTCTTCTATATTGCATTAGAAATTCTTGCAAAGCTTCCTTTGGAGGTAACGAGGATTTTCTCAATGCCTGTTTGAACGATTGTATCAAACGCTCGGCAGCACCGTTTGTTGCTGGATGATAAGGTGCTCCGGTGAGATGTACAATGCCTCGTTGTTTGCACCAAGCTTGGAACTCTTGAGACATGAATGTTGTGGCATTATCGGTCACCAACGTGTGGGGATATCCGAAATGAGCAAATTCTTGTTCAAGTATAGCAGTAGTACTTTTCGAAGACGTTGAGGTTGTTGGATGAATGCAAGGATATTTTGAATAAGCGTCTACAAGGACTAACCAGTTTCTTCCCAGAAAGTTGATCGCATGGTCCAAGTGGAGTCTTGACCATGGTTTTTCTGGCATCATCCACGGATGGATTGAAGGTTTATCCGGCTTATTTTGAAATTGGCCACAGGAAGTGCATTTGCGACATAAATCCTCAATGTCAAAGTCAATTCTAGGCCAATAGACAGTTGACCTGGCAAGTTGTTTCATCCGTTGCATGCCGAAATGTCCAAGGTGTAATAATTTAAGAATATGATTACGTAGGGTTGAAGGAATTATTACCCGTAAGCCGTAAAAAACGCAACCATTCTCTGTTGACAACGAATTTTCCAACTTTTTGAAGTCTTTAAGCTCTTCCGAAAATGCATGCGGCCATCCTTCCTTCACAAATCGCATTAGTTGGGCAAGAATTGGATCCTTGGCAGTCTCTCTGACCACAAGCAATGGATTGTCAGGATTGATTTGACGACTGATTGTTCGAACTAAACAAACGCTATCGACATCATCTTCCATCTCCTCCCCATCAAAACTTGTGTCAGCTAAGTGATCAGTTAAGTTGGTGAGTTTCAACTTCATCATCGCCAGACGACCTAGTAAATTTAGATTGGGCACCTTAGTGACAATTACAGGAAAGGTCACGTCAGATGATTTTCCATCAATACTTGCAGTTGATTGGAATTGTCCCACGACGGGTAGCGGGCTACCTTCAGCAACTTGATATTGAACTGATACAGGTTGTAGAGTGGGTTTACCCAGCGTTTGCCACGTCGCTTCACAGCAAAATGTGTCACTGGCTCCGCTATCAATTTCAAACTTAATTCTGTGGTCATTAAGTCTAATAGTTTGATAGATGGGTGAAACAGAACATTGGACTTTGTGCACCAATTTCACCTGTTGTTTCACAAGCTTATTATCTCTTAGTCGAGACATGCATACAGATTGCAGATGACCTGTTTTCTTGCAGAAGCTGCAAATAGCTTTAATGTGGGGACAAGCTTTGCTGAAATGTCCAGAATTTCCACACCTGAAGCAGGCGGTTTTCTTTTCTTGCGTTTTGGAAGTTTTGGACTTTGCGTGATAAACTTTCTGCACCGACGTAGAAGGTTGACCGTGTACGGTTTCCTTTGCTACCTTGGCTGCTTCTTCCACTTCTTGAGCCACTCTGATGGCGTTGCTAAACTTCAGTTCATCGTCCTTGAGCTTGAAGAGTGTCTTCAAAACTGCTTCGTTGTCGACTGAACAGATGAATTTAGTTCGCAAGGCTTCATCTAATGGATCTTTAATGGATTGAAAATCACATGTAGCTGCATCTTGTCGTATTCTGCTTGCCAGTTCAGGAATAGTTTCGCCAGGTTTGCGTTTCATGTCAGACCAAAACTTGAAACGTTCTCTGACAACAAATCGTTTTGGGTCAAACTGCTCTGCCATAAACGTCTGAATATCATTCATTGTTAGCTCATGTATGCTTTTGACAGGTTGTTGCTGAGCCGCTAAGTTGCTAAGCATTTTGTAAACGGAGTTAGATTGGTTGGTAAGAAAAATTTGTGCTTGCTTGTTGTCGGGAACAGAGTTAGCAGTGACGAATGTTCGGAACCTTGCCAAATAATCAGTCCATAACTCAGATGTGGAATCGAATGGTTGAAAACTTGCCATCGGTGTTGGAACATTTTCTCGCGGGTTGTTCAAGCTGCTTTGTAAAATTTTCAGCTGCTCTTGAAGCATTGTCATTTGCTCTTGGTGTTGCTTGTTCTGCTCGCGATGCTCGTTGCGTAAAACTGCCATTTGCTCTTGGTGTTGCTTGTTCTGCTCTTGGTGTTGCTTATTTAACAACAAAATCAGTTCAGAAATTTCACTCATTTTGACAATTCAAGCTTTAATGCAGATTCAACAAATTTTCTTTAAAATTCTTGACGCAGATGAGTTACTTGAATCCTCGTCGCCACTTTTACCTGTTGTATCTTTGCACGAATACACAGGTTTATTAAAAAAACAATAATTAAAATTCACAAAAGTACTTAGCCAAAAACAACCGTATTGAAATATAATGCTTTTAGTTCGTTTGCTGTAGTAGCTTGATAGCTTTGAACTGACTGCTAAACCAAAATAAAGGCGCATATTTAACTAGTAACAATTATGCTTGGAGATGCGCGTGTCCAATAATTGTTTGAGCAGAAGGCGCTGATTAAGATTAGAGCGTTTAAGAAAAACACTACGTCATCTATTGCACAATATCACAACACTTTTCTTTTCTATTTCCTGATTGGCTGCCTTTTTTAACCAATCAGACTCATTCTCTTTGTCTATATAAGCACAACCGGATTGCTCTCAGTTTATTCTGACGATTCCTCCCGATAAGTGTCACATGAAAAGTCTTTGAGGAATGAACACGCTTTTCAAAGCTTTCTTAAACTCTAAAAATAAAGTGATAACTTTTTTTTCATCTGAAGTTACCAATTTGCGCATATCGTGCACAATCAAGCCTGGCTGAAAATTCATCAAAAAAAGTTATCAATTTATTTGTAGAGAGTTTTTATTTTTACTAAAAAATCTTCATATGAAGAAAAGCTTTCGAAATTTAATAAAAAAAAAAAAAAGGTTTTGACATTACACAGTGAGATGTAGGCCTACTGTATAATGAATTTTTCAAGTTTTTTGATTGCTACTTCAGAAAAACATAACTGTATCTCTATTTCAAAAAGTATGTTTGTCATTTTTCCGCAGCACACGAGTTGCAGAGCACTGGTCTAGATCCTGACTATGGTTTATTTATCGGTTATCAAATGCCTGCCGATAAACACGAAGGTCTAAACGCTTGTTTGTGCCTGCTGCGCAAAAACTTGAACAATCTTGCTGAATTACGCATCCGTTCTGTATCCAATAAATGAATCATAGATCCAGTACATGAGTCAGTACATAAATAATAGATCGAAATCAATTAGGTATCGAAACTAGTATATTAATTAGGCATCCAGTACATGAATCATAGATCGAACACAGAGTACTGTGAAAGTACATCTGGCCTCATGCTTTAATTATCACCGCCTGGCCTTACTCGTTCAAAATATCGTGTTCAGAACGGTTTGAGTTATGCTTAAACGCCTTCAGACGGGTTAAGGACAACTGGCCTCAGCTAAATTAACCAGTCAGCAGCGTCAAGTTGGGTGCGTCCAGTCGGTTGCGGCCAGTTGGCCCATTCCATCTGTAGACTGTAGTTGCGCATTTTCATTTGTGAATGGACAAATGAGGTCTCGTTTTTTTCTCTCCTT
Organism: Diplosoma virens; assembly: GCA_963680785.1. Lineage (NCBI taxonomy): Eukaryota > Metazoa > Chordata > Ascidiacea > Aplousobranchia > Didemnidae > Diplosoma > Diplosoma virens. The sequence goes on along the minus strand of OY796881.1, from coordinate 52,095,650 downwards.
GCAAATGCGGCGCCATTGCACAAATCGGAGATATATCGTTGTATCGCAGTGTCACATGCATTGCGAATTACAAGGAGACAATATTGGAGAGTTTTGGATGAAAAAATAAACACTTATGACTTGGTACATTGCTAACAGCATTTAATCCAGCGAATACAATAGCAACTTGCAGCAAAAAAATTAAACACGAGAGCCAGTCCTATTGATGTGTTTTACTTGAAGTGGCTGCCTTTACATGCTACAACAATTTCGGAATAGATTTGCCCTGTTTTACGTAATGTTAAAAAAGGGCCTTTACAGCATAACAGCTCCTTTTCAAAGTTATCTTGGAGAGGCCTGGTGGTAATCAATATCTTCTGAAGATGATCAATCTAATCTTTCACTGTGTAAAACAAAAAACGCACTTTTTAATTAAACATATTGGAGCGAAAGTGTGTTATTTTATCTCGTATTCGCCATACGACACTTTTTATATAGCAAAATAAAAAAATATATCTATTTTTGTCACCCAGATTTGCTTATTTTGTAGTTTTGCTATTAGGTTTTTATTTGTTAATTACTTTTTTGGCTTATCGCTACTTGTTTTTCAAACTATTATTTTATTATAATTTTTTTTCACTTTAAATCACACAACAAAAGTAAGTGCTTGACTTAGACACCTTATGATTACTTTCCAGTCATGTTGTCCTACATTTAATCTTAATTATATATTATGCGAATATTTGTAAATGTTTAGTGACAAATAAACAAATGTGAATCTTTACAAATGTTAGAATATTGTTGTTCAAGAAATTTTTTATTGGGCATTCTAGTTTTTATAAACTGTTGTTGCGAACTTATCACCGCAAACCGTCTTTCGTGCATGCATTTGTTTCGATATTGCAAAGTTTTCCGCAAATGTATTTCGCACGCTATATTTCGCTCGCTGTAAGATCGTTAGCTGATCGTGCCATCAATGCCATTTGTGTAATTATTATCATTATTTCGCCTTTTGCATAATCATTATCAACACACCGCGAACAGGATATAGCCTGACCACGTGATCTATCGCCTCGTGATTTTCCCTGTGAAAAAGATCAGGCGTCATAATAGTAAATGTATAAAGTTAGTCTGACGTTATATACATTCGCTGGCTGAATCGACACACAGACCGAGACAGACCGAAACAGCGACAGAGACGTAGCGAAATAGAGAGAGAAACTCATATAGCGGCTGCGCAATTTAACTCGAGATTCATTCTTGCAACGTCATCAAGCGAAGATTCCGCTTACCTTCTAATTCCAGAGTTTTAGTGTTATTTTATCTGATCATTTCAAATTGTGTCCCTTTTCAATAAAAGAAGCTTAAGATTTATTGTGTGCCAAAATCACTCTCGCTAAACTGTAATTTAGAGTTGCTGATAAAGACTTTCAAGTAGAGAAAGTGACGTAAAATGTTTTCCTTAATAGAACAATAAAATGTGAAAAGAAACAAACATATACAATCTTGATCCGTTCCCAATGAAATAACACTTGCAACCTCTCGCCAGCCCTAATTCGACCGCACGATAAAAGAAGGCCTTTGACTGGCTTACAGTTTGATGTTCAACAAAAAATTAAATTGATCTAAGGTGACTCGTACAAAAAAATATCCCGGTAAACCGAAATAAACATGGAAAAACCAGGATTTTGACTAAGTCCGGCATCATTTTGACTAAGTCCCCGTAAACCAGGAAAAAACTTGTAAAATACTGGCCTCCAAATTAACAATCTGGCATACCATAAAAAAACTTGTTCATTTTTTTAAGATATTTTTGTCTATGGAATATTTACCGTGAAAAACTAGGATTTACCGTGATTGCTTTGAATAAATCCTGGTAAACCAGGAAAAAACTTGTACAGGGTGGGGAAAAAGTTCCCGGACAAATTGAATTGACAATATTTCAATTATGGTAAAGAAATATTAAATAAATATATGATAATATTATTACAAGGACTATCACAAAATAATATATGTGTCTATGTTTCAATATGTCCTCCTTTAGCTTTTACTACTCGTTCGAGTTATCCTCTGAAACTCTCAACTGAAACACGGAGCTTTTCTTGTGGTATTTTGACCCAGGCTTTTTTAGAGACACCTTTAAACTTTCAACGGTGTCGTGTGTTTTACCACAGGCTTTAGCCTCTAATATCGACCAAGTATTGGAGTCCAGAGGATTCAAATCAGATGAAGCAGGGGGCCACATTTTCTTGCTCCAAAAATTCCGAAAATTGGCTCTGCACCACGCTTGAGTTTTTCTGGACGTGTGGGAAGAAGGATTCCTTCTGACTCTTTCACGATCCGCCTTGATGATTTTGGGTGTACGAGCTGTGCGAGGGCATCCACTTCTAGGACGGTCTTTGTCATCACCTTCTTCTTTTTCTCCTTTCGGCCTTTCCCTTCAATCAGGGTTAGCAACAGTGTATCATTTTTCTATAAACCATCCTACTTTCAACGTCCGTCTCCCTCGCACCAACTTCCTTCATATCTTCTTTCACTACATCTAGAAATCTTCTCTTTGGTCTCCCTCTTTTCGTCTTTCCCGGTTAACTTCATTTCCATCATCTTTCTTTTTACATACTCTTGGTCTCTCCTCATAACATGTCCATACCACCTCAGCCTGCCCTCCCTCATCTTCACTTCTTTCGGTTCTACCTTAACTGTACCCCTGATGTACTCGTTTCTAATCATGTCTTTTCTCGTCACTCCCATAGCAAACCTCAACATTTTCATCTCTGCGACTTCCATCTCTTTCACTTGTTTGTGACAGCCACCGTCTCAAGTCCATACACAATTGCACTAAACTGTATACTTTTCCTTTTACTCTAGCTGGTAACCTCCTGTCGCAGATTACTCCCGATACCACCACTTTCTTGCACCGTTGATGCCTTTGCATGAGAACTTGTCGTCATATTGAATAGCAACGAAACCTTTTGCATGGAAACTTGTCGTGATATTGATATGTTTCTCGAAAAAATTCCCAGCAACTTTCTGTTTTATTTTTATTTTAAGATTATATTTTCCACTGCGAAAAGATTTTAGCCTTCTGTCTGGTATAGTAGTTATCACCTTTAAAGCTTTAATATATGAAAAAGTAAATCTGTAGTAGGCTTTATGAATAGCTTGGGTGGTTACTCGAATTCAAAAGCAAAAAGCAAACTTTATAAACAACTATTTTGTGCAATATCGTTTTGTTTTAAAAATATTAAATAAAAGTACATTTTTGAACAGTTGCTTTAGCAGCACAAAATTTTTGTATTGGTTGAAAAAGAGCAACATTTTTTGAAGCATTTCATTTGGTCAACATCAGGAAAAAACTGTTGAAATAACAGAGGAGCTACATTTTTGTTATCAAACTTGAAAGTTTTTTATAAGCCCGCTTTAAATATTTACTTTTTAATTGACATTATCAGGCTCTTGATTTTGCATAAAGTTTGGTGTCATGGTTTTCAAAACACGCTTTGCTTGGATTATCGATGTTTCTTTTGTGTGAAAGTTTGAGCAAACACCATTCTGAAAATCCAAAAATATCTTGCTGCATTGGCGATAATTTTTAATGCACTTTCATTAACCTGGTTGCTGCTTTTTTTACTAAGTGGAGTCACCATTGTAAATTCGTAAAGAGTTTGACGTGGAAGTGCTTTTCCAAACAGAACAACTGTATTGAATCAGAAAGATTGAGCATCAAATTTCATTTCTTCTGCTTGTAATTCAAAGTGATATCTCACTGAGCTATCTCGCGTCATTAAACATACCGTAGACATAAACCATGTTATATCATTGTCCCTGTATAGCATGCACCACATAGAGCGCAAGATATAATGAATTTGGATAAGAAAACCTGATTGGGATCAACACCGTCCCACCAGCATCTGATCGGACCACAAAGCCACTACACAAAGCATCCATAGAAGTTGTGGAATTCGAAAAAGTTAAGAACAGTTTTTTTCCAGAGCCAGATGGAGAATTTTTGTTATTCAGTTTCACTTTCGCATCAAATAAATTTAAATTTGAGCAAATAATTTACCGCTTCACTGAGACGATGATATGTTAAGAACAAGTTTGTTCGAATCAGTGCAAACGGCTGACTATCACCACTGATTCATACAGATAATATAAGAATAAGCCCTCTACTCCAGTCTCTTTTTTGTGTCTAAATCGGAGTAGAGGGTTTTTAAAACGACGACGGCAATTCATAATGCGTCGGACTCAAAAAATCTCGAAACACAAAAATAATGTATACATAAATAATAAATATATTATCAACAAATAAACATATAGTGTACTATGTAAGATAAGTGCAGTGTTCCTTCTAAGAAAACTGTCTTTAGAGCAAATATTTTTTTAGCGACCCCGACTGCGATGTGCCAACAAATTTTGATCAATTAAGTGCAATATAAATTTGCCTCATAAATAAAAACGAAAACCGTCTTCTCGGTCTTCACTTTAATTCTCTAGTTTCATTCCAAAAACGTTTCGATCTCTAAAAAAAGGTCATCACTTTCATTCAGTCTTCAAAATCTATACTTCCGTCCTAAAAACGTAGTGATTCCTAAAACCTCCTCTTCCTCGATTTCGGCGCCCCTGAACATTGGTATGTTTTTAGTGCGAAAGACTGAGCAAATGCAGGATACCTAAACTTGGTTGTTTGCTTAGGCATCCCTGAGAAAATGGTCTGCACATTGTAAAAAAAACCTTCAAACGTTAGCCTGCCATGCAACACTTGTTTTTCCCTAAGGCTCTAACCAGGTAAATATTAACTTTTTCTTCAATCTACAAACTTATTGATTCTGAATTTTAAAATTATTTAGAGCCATATTTTAGTGCAAATGGTAAAGTTCGATTTTGAAAATTTTCAAGATCATTGGATTCATTTGGTGCAAGCTCCAAAATACGTATAGACGAACATAAAGGCTAAATCTTCTAAATGTAGACGACACACGAACATTATAAAGAATCTTCTATTGGTTAAAAAAAAAAAAATCATTGGATTGGATTAATTCTAATTGATTTTAATCCATTGGCTTGATTTTAACAATGTTAACATTTGAGCATATTCTGACAATTGGCGTAAATTATTAAAAAATATTGTCAATACATTGATCAAAGTTCGGTCCCTTATAATTTAATACGTATTTAAACTTGTCTTTTTTCTTTCTTGTGACGTACAGTGTTTTAAGTTTTAAGATTTGGTTTTTCAAAAACTGTATTTTGCTTTGAAAATGAGAAAAGTTAACTTTCGAAACATCAGCGTCTGAATAAAAATGTTTTCACGTGCATTGGCTGTTTGCTTTTTGTTGAAAGTTCTACTACGTTCCAAATATTTTTGTCTAAAGAAAAAAAAAAGGCTTGAAAATTACAATCTTACAGCAACCGAAATAGTAAAACTGCTCAAGTTAGAAAGAAACATCACATAGATAAAAGTTGTAATCAACGCATATATCTGTTGCAGAAAAAAAATTTTGAAGTTTGTTTTAAGTAAAAATGTTATGTCAAAAAATCGCATTGGTTTTTCCAATTAAGCTCTACTTTTTGAGCTATGTTTAAAACATACATTAAAAGTACGCAAATTTTAATGCTAATTTTCTCTTTCGACTAATTTTTTCGATGCTGTATTTGTTTTTGCAATAAAGTTGATGCAATAAAAAGGGCTGGTAGCTGACTTGGCGATTTCTAGTCCCGTTTCTGCTATCCTTGCAGTGTTGATAAACTGTAATCTACAACATTATTGCTTTTTTTAACTTGCAATCGTGTGTGGCAATTGTCTGAAGTAAACTGTTCTTAACTGGCTTTTTAGTTTAAATCGCTTGTTTTCAAGTTTTCATGCAAAGGTTTCGTTGCTATTGTCATTCAACACAGCAGATTGAATGTTTCTTTAAGTTCATTGATACAACTTACGGTTATCGCTGTTTTTCCAATGGTGCTGTAATGTGCGTAATCATTACATAATAACCGTGCTGTTAACACTACAAGCAATTTTTTTGGCTTGAACTATATTTTTTAAACTAAACTTGTGATTTAGAGTACAAAACACGTTTTAATAACGTTTATTTTAAGTTAAGAAACGTACGAGCAAAGTTGAAAATGAAAAAATGGACTTTAAAGGATCGTAGTCATACAAAAATGTGACTTTCAAACCTGAGGATTCCCTTTAACGTTTCGCTGGTAAAAGCAGGAAAATTTGCTGTTGTTTTGCTCTACAAAAACGGCCAAACAATTTTGATCAAAATATTTTGCCTATAACATTGATGGTAGCTTATAAAACGGGGTTTCCCAAACTTTTTGTTCATCGGTACCCTTTTGACACTTTATAAATTTGCACATACCCCCAAAATTTTGTCACATTTTTTGCGCTAAGCTTAACTCGCTCTGATGCATAATTTACTTTTAATAGCTAAGCAACTCATTGCAACCCTTCAGAAAATTTTTAAAATCGATAGTTTACAGTGATTAGGAGCGTTATCTTCAAGTTTGAGTGTGGCAGTTTAAACTCTTGAGGTTAACCACTAACTGAGACTGAGCAAATGCAGGGAAACCTAAACTTGGTTGTTTCCTGAGAACAGAATAACTTCGGTCAAGTTTCCTGAGAACAGAATAACTTCGGTTTCTTGTATGCCACTGGAGCTTGACCGCGAAATGATTGACGATTTCAAAAATTTCTTAAATCAACCTCAGTGTTAAGTTATATCAGAATCTCGTTTAAGACTAGTGTAAATTGCAACCAATTTTACACTGTTAGAGAAGATAATTTTCTTTCTCTTATCTCAAAGTACAATCAAATAAATCATTCACCCCAAAATTAGAAAATTTGGGTTCGGACCGCATTAAACTTTTTGCTGATTTAATAAAAAAGGTAGGTTTTCAACAAACCGTTCTTCTTCGTTTGTTTCGTCAAGCCAAGTCTTTTTATAACAACAATGTTTTGAAATTTCTTCATGCTAAAAACTTATTGATTTCGTATTTTAAATTTTTTAAAAAAAATTCTAATGCAAATTATAATGTCGGTTTTGAGAATTTTCGAGATCATTAGATCTATTAGCGCGCAAGCTCCAAAATATAGGTTTACATATAGGCAAAACATAAACACTATAAATCACGGAGTATAAAATTTGGAACAGTTAACTAATTTCAGAATAAAAAGTAGAACCAATATATTTTGAAATACAGTTTATTCAAAACATTTCGAAATTATAACTCATTCCATCATCAACTGTCTTAAACTAAATAATTAATTATAAATTTGAAAATTTAAATCTAATAATTTATGACGTACATTATAAAATATTGCCAAAATATACTACTAAAAATAAAGTTGTCTGCACGTAACTTCAAAAATTGAATTGATGCAACATCAATTTAGGCGTATACAAAATAAAGTGGTTAAAAAATTTTGGTTTTTCAAATCATCGGCCAAAACGTTTGATAAAAGAATCGTTACACATTCAATAATTTAAACCATCTATGAATATCGACAAAAAAATCCTATTCCACTGTTTCTATTTAACACTTAATGCTTCTTTGTTTTACTTTAACAATACTACTGTGCAGTAAATGTTTAAAGTCGGTGTTCAATTATTTTGATCAATATTTTAAACCACTTTATTTTTTATACGCTCAAATTGATGTTGTATCAATTTAATTTTAAAGTTACGCGCAGATAACTCCGTTTATTTCACACAGTTAAAGAAGATAATTTTCTTCCTCTTATCTTTAAGTACAATCAAATAAATCAGTCACACCAAAATTTAAAATTTAGGTGCGGACCGCATCAAACTTTTTGTTGATTTAATAAGAAAGATAGTTTTTTGACAGATCGTTCTTCTTCGTTTGTTTCGTCAAGCCAAAACTTTTTATTTATCTTCATAGCGTTAAAAAATATTTGTCCTTCAATGTCGAGTGTAGAATAAAAAGTTTTCACTTGGATTTTAATGTACAGCTAATCCCAAAGTTTTATATAAATATCTTGGAGCCCGAATTTGACCCGCGGACCGCAGGTTCCCCATCCCTTGTTTAGGACATTGCGAATTAGTTGTTCTTGATAAACAAAAGACAGAAAAGATAGAACATAAAAATTTCTATCCTTTAAGTTTCTGGTTGGACATCGCGTTATCGTTCTCAAGGTTAACGCACGCTTTGCTTCATGTAATTATTATATAATTTATTCATCGACGTCAGCGCTCTTCAACGGAGTTACGCGAAACCCCAGAGTTAATAGAAGCGTTTCCTGAGTTCTCTAAACTTTACGTTTTCCCAGTTGATTCTTGGTAATTGTACGTATGAAATAACGGTTCGGCGAAATTCCAAAAATCAGCTAAAGGGTTCGGTGATGCCAAAAAAGTTGAAGGGCGCTGATCTACAAAGAAGTGCGCACAGAGATTATTGGCTTTGATAAATATCAAATCGGAGAGGTAGGACCATCTTAATGTGTCCGGCAGTTGAGTACAAAAATTACAATGGAATTTCAACAATTTTAGAATTATAACAAAAATCGTTTATTTAAAATATCCTGGTGTATTTTTTTAATTGCCTTGCGTGGGATTATACGTTGCAATTTCAAGATGCTGCAGTTTGAAAGCCTTTGATTTGCTTTTTATTTCTTCTAAAACCGCGCTGTGTCTTTGCAGTAATTTTTGTGTTATTCACGTAGGAAAAAGAACGCTTAAATTTTATTTGGTCTAATTTTATTTTAATTTAGTTAAAATTTTGGTGTTTAAATGTTTATAAATTAATTCATTTGCAAAACGAGTCATAGAAAATGTAATTTTATTTTATCCTTATCTCAACTAAGCTTAAAATTGCACGAACTGCTTGCCCAACATGACGGAACCTTTCATGCAAAGACACTAATTCTTGATTTTAATATAACATGTTTAGCCAAAAAGCTACCCATTCAAGACCAAGACAAGAATTATTAAATAATATTGCTAACTATTATAGGTTTTTGAAGAGATGCTTGATAATGAGGCAAGCACCATCGTTCAAACCTGTTCATGGGCAGTTGAAGGTGACCATAATAACCGCTATTAAGTTTTTTATTTTTTTTTATTGACCGAATAGTAAAGATGAAACAAGTGCATACAACCATTTGTTAAGCGTTTATTATTGTATTTTAATTTTTATTTATCGTTTAGCCCAGGATGGTGTAAAACCAGGTATGTAGGCCACATTTGACCCAAGAAATAGTTCTAGTTATTATTTATTACGAATGATGGCTCGTATTCTTTGAAATCCATTGAGCCATCTGCCGTTTACAAGTTTTTGATATTACGGCGAATCAATACAACAAACGAACAAGAGATATGTTAAGACTATCGTCGTAAGCATTTATTTCTGTAATTAAAAAATGTAGATCTTTTTTTAATTTTTACCAACGTTGTATTGGCAGTCTGGGGCAATATGTGGGGAAAAAGGGATGAAAACTAAAGTGAAAACCAAAAACAAGATATTCTAACTCTGAATCAAGAAGAATATGCTAGTCCAACAAACAAAAGTTTTTTTTTATTTTATTTTATGTGATGTTTATTTTCAATCAATTTCGCCACAAATTATTGTTTTGCTTTGCAACACAAGGTTGGTGAAGACCAAAAAGTTTTAACGATTGTATTTTGGAATTTGAAATAGTTTCCAGACAACTACGTCCTGCTATTTCTACAGCTACGGTCGATAAAAATTTTTCATCATTTTAAAATAAATCAAATTTTTAAAAAACAAACCAATGTTTGCGATTCACTGGTAATGTAGCAGGTTATGACGTTGCTCGTAAAACTTAAGGCGCCAGTTTATAACTGATGTCAAACTACAGTAGCTTAAAAAACAATCCTGTCTTACAGTATCTTCAATGTTTCACTTGCTTTGCCCATGAAAAATTTCAAAACTTTGTGGCATGCTATTTCCAATATAACGAGGACACGCTTTTTGTATTTTATTTCATTGCTTTTATTATTATTATTGCTTTTATGATATTTGTTCTTGTGATTTTATTGTCGGTTAAAAATTTCTGTAACATTAGGTGGAGAGCCTGCGGCCCGGGTGATTGGAAAGAAGCATATCAATCTCTTTCATCAAAACGATGCTTTTTCGCTGTATTAAGAACCAGAATATGATAATAGAAAATGTAGGCTTACAAAAAAAAATATAATAAAAACAAGAAAAAAGTCATCATTTTAATCCGATTGGCAATATAGCTAAAACTTTTTTACAAATCAAAATGATGACCAGGGACATTTTTTGATTTAAAAAAAGTTTTTGTGGTTATTTTTGTTAAATTTTAATTTTATTTTGACTTAGCCGATTTAGGCCTGTTTTATAGAAGTTTTTACGGAATTTTGTTTTATGTTGTTGCAGAAACGCTAAGTTACATTAGCTCAGGATATAAAAATGATATTTTTATCGTCGATTGTGAGATAAAAATCTCAGTTTATTTCGTACATTAGTTATCCACTATTAAAAGCGCTACTAAAATGTGTTTTTCTGCGTAACAATTAATTCGTATAAAGACTTCATCATGCATTAAGAAAAATAATTTGATACTTCAGCAATTGTGAATTTGATTTAAATAATTTTTCAATACTTACGCTTTTATTTCGATTTATCTTTATTCTTTTGACTGACAGAAAAGCGTCGAAAGTTCTATACTTTTGGCAATAGTCAAACAATTACCCCGATTTGCTTTCGGAGATGCCAAGATATTTGCTGCTTGATAAAAATTTTTATTTGGTTTTTTAGTGTTTATTAGAAATATGACCAAAATTTATAGCAACTTGCTAAGACTTCCAATTAAAGAAAAATGTTACAAAGTGTTTTTCTCCAGGATGCAAGCAAATGATTCGAGTAGGATTTGAACCGTGACCATGTAGATCACGTTCGCCATCAATATAACGCTCTTATTCACTCGGCAACGCTGCCAACTTTTATAACAAACGTGCAATTAAAAGCACATTTTCTTTCATTTAGGTGAGAGTAATAACTTATTTTTGCAACATTTTAAATTGCTAAACATGTTTAGTTTTAGATAGAATAAGGATTATTGAACTAAAATTTGTGCACTCCGGGGTGGGGGCGCTAAAAATCTCCAAAAGAAAGATAAAGTTTGTAGAATATTGTAAAACATGTAAAGTTTTTATTTTAAAATTCATTGTTCTTCTGGTAAAATCAGGCAAGTAAAACTTCAACAAATACAAAAGGCGTAATATTTATTAAAGCAGAACTCAACGACGTTTCGTCCGTTGCATCGGGCGGACTTCTTCAGGTAAAAGCAAAACACAACCCGCACCGTATTTAAAAACCAAGAAGTTAAAAACACAAACCAACAAACACAAGGTGAGAAGCGAACATACATAACGATTTCAAAATTACTTAGTGCAAAAGAAACAAATTTAACAGGTTGAAAACCCACATCAGTTGAGATTTTTTATATTGCTATATATTTTTGGAGAAACATTACGATCTTTATCATTTATTGAATTTTTTCGATTATTAATATATAATGATTCTAAAAATTTGCGTTTTTCATAGTCAATGTTATAATCCAATATTTCAGAATTACCAAAATCAATCCTATGTTCACAATTAAAACAATGCTTAACCAATGCAGTTTTTTTATTCAAATCATCTTCTTTCAGTTTAGCCAAATTAATCGGTTTCAAATCACGTTTATGTTCCGATAAGCGAGTATTAAAACATCTGCCCGTTTCACCAACATATACATTTGAACAATCTTTACAAGGAATTTTATAAATTGCACCACGCTTATATATAAGCACCACGCTTACATATAAATTGCACCACGCTTACATATAAATTGCACCACGCTTATATACAAGAAATTTTATAATTGCACCACATTGAGCATCATCTTTTGTAATAAAAGCATGATGTTCATGCTCAATTAGTGCTAACCTATTTTGGTTTCACTGGTGAAGTAAGCTACTTGACTAACAAGTATAACTTTGGCTTTTCTTGATACCAGGTATATTATTAAAATCTTTATTCATGCTCTACTGGTAAAATCTGAGTTAAATTGCTGTTAATTCTTTATTAAAAAGTAAAAACAATAACAAAAACTCAACGTTTCGGTGTACTATGTTTCAGTAAACCTTCATCAGGAGATTAAGCAAAACACAAATATCATCCAAAATAAAACCACAGTGGCGTGAAAAAAGGAAAAAATATTTAAAATGCATGATTGATTTAAAACGACATCTAACGGATTCAGAATTTTAAATTATAATAAGCATTTGGATAGAAACAATTGGTTTTATCATTAAAAGCATCATTATTAAAATGAATACAAAAGGACTCCAAAAATCTTCTTTTTATATAATCTGCTTCTTTTGCCAAAATTTTTGAATTATTCCAATTCATATGATGCTTTTCCGAATATACATGTTTTACTAGAGCAGATTTGTTGTTTATATCATTATTTTCCAATCGTGCCAAATTTTTTGAATTCACATCCCGCATATGTTCTTTGCATCTTGTAAGAAATGCCCTACCAGTTTCACCAATATAAATGCCAACACAATCTAAACATGGAATTTCATAAATTACTCCTGGCTGTTGCTTTGGTTCAATTGAATCTTTTAAGTTGGGTAAAATTTGCTTGATTGTTTGAAAAGGTTTTGTATATACTCTAATATTTTGTTTTTTAATTATACGACTTAAAATTTCAGTTAAATCTTGAAAATAAGGTAGGGTTACTGTTCCTTTGTAGTTTTTGCTCATTTCATGTTTCTCAATTTTATTGAATCTGAATCGATTGAATGTTTTCTTTATAAGCCAATTTGGGTAGTTGTTGTCTTCCAAAGTACGTCGTAGCATTTCTTTTTCTTCATTAAAATCTTTTGAATCTGTAATTAATTACAGATTCAAAAGATTACAGATTCAAAAGATTTTTTAATTACAGATTCAAAAGATTTTAATGAAGAAAAAGAAATGCTACGACGTACTTTGGAAGACAACAACTAACCAAATTGGCTTATAAAGAAAACATTCAATCGATTCAGATCCAATAAAATTGAGAAACATGAAATGAGCAAAAACTACAAAGGAACAGTAACCCTACCTTATTTTCAAGATTTAACTGAAATTTTAAGTCGTATAATTAAAAAACAAAATATTAGAGTATATACAAAACCTTTTCAAACAATCAAGCAAATTTTACCCAACTTAAAAGATTCAATTGAACCAAAGCAACAGCCAGGAGTAATTTATGAAATTCCATGTTTAGATTGTGTTGGCATTTATATTGGTGAAACTGGTAGGGCATTTCTTACAAGATGCAAAGAACATATGCGGGATGTGAATTCAAAAAATTTGGCACGATTGGAAAATAATGATATAAACAACAAATCTGCTCTAGTAAAACATGTATATTCGGAAAAGCATCATATGAATTGGAATAATTCAAAAATTTTGGCAAAAGAAGCAGATTATATAAAAAGAAGATTTTTGGAGTCCTTTTTTATTCATTTTAATAATGATGCTTTTAATGATAAAACCAATTGTTTCTATCCAAATGCTTATTATAATTTAAAATTCTGAATCCGTTAGATGTCGTTTTAAATCAATCATGCATTTTAAATATTTTTTCCTTTTTTCACGCCACTGTGGTTTTATTTTGGATGATATTTGTGTTTTGCTTAATCTCCTGATGAAGGTTTACTGAAACATAGTACACCGAAACGTTGAGTTTTTGTTATTGTTTTTACTTTTTAATAAAGAATTAACAGCAATTTAACTCAGATTTTACCAGTAGAGCATGAATAAAGATTTTAACAAGTATAACATAGTGAAATCTATTACAGTACATCATGTCTGAAAAACCAAAACGTTTTATTGAAGTTATTGCTATGCTCAATCTATAGACAAGGATGATTCTGGAGGGAAAAGTGAAATTGAAGAAGACGACGTGTTAGATTGTCAACTATGCTCCTCAGATGAGATGAGCGACGATGAAAAAACTGAGCAATTTGATAATGCACAACCCATTGTTCATATAGGTGATTTACAAACTTCTGATACTAACGTTGAAATCTATTCTGCTACATATTATAATAATGATTCTGGTTCGGGTGCTGCTCAAAGCTCGAGCACAAACGAGACAGCAAGAGATGGCACAAAATGGGAATTTATGGAATTCGGTCTAAAAGCACGAAAAAGGAGTGCAGCTCAGAATGTCCTAACTCAGAAATCAGGTTTATCACGCTTTGCCCTTAGAAGGGTAGACTCACCTGTTGGTGCTACCATATGCTCAAATACATTCAACAATGTACCAATGTAGAAGCTTGAAGAGTCTGAGGTAATTGAAAAATGGGAGGTTTCACTTTGTAAGCTCAATGCGTTTATTGCTCTGCTATATATAGGAGCAGCGTATAGTGGCAAAAACTTTTCCCTTTACAATTTTTGGAATGAAGAATGGGGCGTATTATTTTTTCAACAAACCATGTCAAGAAATCGTTGTCGTGAAATTATGCATTTTCTACGGTTCGACTTGCGTAGCAAAAAGTCAGCACGCTGGCAAACTGACAAATTTGCTTTTATTTCAAATATTTGGAATAGGTTTGTAGATAACAGCATCAGTTGTTACCAACCTGTAAAAAATATTACGATTTATGAGAAGCTGTTCCCGACAAAATCTCGTTGTAGGTTTATCCAGTATAGCCAAACAAACCAGATAAGTTTGGCATGAAGTTCTGGTTAGCGGTTGACGTAGAATCCAGGCATATCCTAAATGCCATTCCATATCTGGGCAAAGACGAGTCACGTCCATCCACCCAAAGGCTTAGTTAGTGACAAGGTTGTCATGACTCTCATGGAACCATTCATGAGAAAAGGTAGAAAAGTTACCACCGATAACTTTTTCGCGTTGTTTTTACTTGCTAAAGAACTGAAAAAGAAGAAAGCCAGCCTTGTTGGAATTATGAACAAGGTTAGACTTGAGCTGCCAGCATCTGCAAAATGGTTGCAACAACGTTATTCTAGTAAGCTCATGAAGACAGACAATATGGCAATTTTAACAGTGTATCAGTGTAAGCCGAAGAGAAGCATTGGTGTTCTTAGTTCTCTGCATTTGTTTGTTGAGCTTGGCCAATCTGAGAAAAATAAACTGAAAAAAATGGATTTTTATAACAACAGCGAATGGGTGTTGACGTAGCTGATCAAATGGCCAGGCAGTATTCAGTCAAAGCAGGCACCCGTCGGTGGCCTGTTGCTGTTTTCTACAACATTCTGGATTTGGCAGGCACCAATGCATTTGTGATCTATAAAAAAATAAACAGGTGCAAGGTTTTAAGACGAGATTTCTTGTTCAAGTTTGCTACAGAACTACATGAAGACTACATCGTTGAAGATCAAGCAGAAATACTACTATTGCTAGACCTTTCCAACTATCGACAGCTCCTAAAAACACCAAAGCCGAGAAGCGTAAACAATGTCAAATAGCTGCAAACTGCACTCAAAACAAAAGCAGCAAGCAAGTGCAACAAAACGGTATGTGGCAAGTGTACCGCCACGGAGCTTTTCGAATGCGTTATACAGTGTGTGCGACAACGCAAATATGAAACATTTTTCACTTTTATGTCCACTTTGTGCTCCTTCCTTCAAATATAACTGGTTTTTATCGATAGATTGATTGAGTTATGTTACATGAGATTGAGTTATGTTCAACGCTTAAGTTGCAACCACACACGCATATCCTGGTAAAAATGCGTTTTCGGAGAAGCGGTCAAAATGACCGCTGCGGCCGTTGAAGGCTTATCGCAACTCCGGCCGTTCTAGTGTTAATCACGTAACTAGGCTCTTGATTTTGCATGAAGTTTTGTATCATAGTTTTCAAGCCACAGTTTTTTTGGATAATTCTGTATTAAAG
This sequence comes from Diplosoma virens, assembly GCA_963680785.1. Lineage (NCBI taxonomy): Eukaryota > Metazoa > Chordata > Ascidiacea > Aplousobranchia > Didemnidae > Diplosoma > Diplosoma virens. The sequence goes on along the minus strand of OY796881.1, from coordinate 52,079,764 downwards.
TTCAAGCAAACACCCACAATAATCCAAAACCATATTGCTGCATTTGGCAATGATTTTTAACACATTTTGTTTTTTTATATAGCACCGTTAGCCTGGCTGCTGTTTTTCTTTATAAGGCGGATTCACCATTGTAGTTTGATGTGGGAAGTGCTTTTCCAAAAAGCACAACGGTATGGAATCAGATAAATTGAACATCAAATTTGAATCTTTCTGCTTGCAACTCAAAGTATTATCTCACTGTGTTGTCTCGCGCCATTAAACATACTGAAGGCATAAACCATGTTATATCAATGTCCCCTGTATAGCATGTACGACATGGAGCACAAGATTTGATGGATCGGGTTTTTTCGATCGGACAACAAAGCAAACGTAAACAACTCAGCATCCATAGCAGTGGTGGGATTCGAGAAAGTTAAGAACAAGTTTTTTCCAGAGCCAGATTGAGAATTTTTGTCATTCGATGTCATTCATAACGATGTTGATCGCCTCATTGTAAAGGCATCCCTTCAAAAACCTACAATAGTTAGCAACTTTATTCAATGATTTTTGTCTTGGTCTTGATGTGTAGCTTTTCGGCTACAAAGTGTGATATTAAAATCAAGTATTAGCCTCTTTGCATAAAAGGTTCCGTTATGTTGAGCAAGCAGTTTGTGCATTTTTAAGCTTAGTTGAAATAAGGATAAATAAAGATTACATTTTCTATGAATCGTTTTGCAAATAAAATAATTAATAAATATTTAAACAAATTAAGGTTCGGAAAAATAATAATTTATGATTCAAGGTCTGAGAAACCAAGCTTTGCGAACTACGGACGAAATACTGTACGGGTTGACGCCGCCGATTCCGGGAGTAGGAAAAGCCTAGTCCGTCAACTAGAACAACTCACTCCCTAAATCACACTCTTCTTCAACAACAACTGTAATTACCTTGAATTATTGAATGTATTGATTGAACAGCGATTCCAGGCGAGAGGTTTGCTATACAGTTACTTCAATAAGATTTTGCTTATAAAAACAACAAATGAAACTTACCAAATATTGTTTACTCACAAATTTACACTTCCGTTTATAAAGGTGTTTTTCAAACAACAATAACTCTTAAAGCATTAATCTGAGCCGCACATTAGCAGCTATCATTTTTCCTTTTTTTTTCCACGTTTTTTATAATTGAGTAGTAAGTCGAATGTCTGCCTGACGACACCAAGCGGCCAAACTTAATTTAAAATAAAAAGGGTGGTGTCTGAAGTTACAGTACGTATTGCAGCCGGCAAATAATATTTTGCACAATAAACACGTTTGCATGCTTTGTAGCAGATGAGTTCGCTTCAAGATAGGATAAGCGGACACAACCATTGGTTGCGTTTATGATTGCCGGTCCGCAACAATCTATTCCAATTTTAAACTTTAAAGAGGCGCTACCAGTTCAAAAGTAAAACAGTGTCAAAAGAATATTAACAATAATTATTGATTTCGCTCGATAACTTAATGCAAGATCAAGGCTTAAAGTAGATTGGCGAAAATGTGTAGTGGTGTGGACTGAAGGAGCTGCCAGCATGGTTGGTTGTCATACTGGTGTAAGCGCAAAATTAAGAAAAGTTACAAACAATAATCTGCTGTCTTACACGTTGCGTAAATCACCTTGAAAAATTAGCTGCCCAGAAATTGTCACCTGAATTATATTACGTTATGATTGGAGCAGTTAAGATTATAAAATATATTTGTAACCATGTGTTGCATTTCACGGTTTTTGAAGTACTGCTTGAACGCATTGGTTTGCAACATCACCATCTCATCTTTCATGCAGAGGTGATACAGTTTTCGAGAGGATGTGTTCTTGCGCCTCTTTTTGATTTAAGAGAATAAAAATAAATTTTTACGTGAGTGAAAATTCCCTGTAATGTCTTTAACTATATTTCGAACAGGTACGCAAATGCATGACCTGGAAAGTTCGTTGAAGATTGAAAAAGAAATTTCACCTCCTGTTTACGTCAGTTTGTTTACCCAATGAACTTTCGGTTTTCTTGTATACAATCAGAAAAATCACTTTGATTTTTCCACCTATTCTTTTTTTGTTGTTTTCAAATATACTTTAAACAGGTACGCAAATGCATGACCTGGAAAGTTAGTTGCAGATTAAACAAAAAATTTCATCTCATGTTTGGTATTTCGTTCACCTAATGTACTTTTGTTTTTTTTCTATATGCAAAAAGATTTTTATATTTTACATTTATTGTGAGTACCTTATCAACCAAAAGAGTGCCTCTTTTCTTCAATTTTTCGCCCTTGCTAGCTTACTGTCTTTTTGCTGTTGTCAAATCATTGTTTTAAAAACTTTGCTTGATTTAATTCCGGTTGAATTTATATAGGAGTAGAGACAAATCGAACCCAATGCTTTTGTACTGAAAATTCAAAGGACACTATATTGCAATATCAAATAGAGTTCTTCTGATGCTAAATGCTCCCTTTTGTTTTATTAAAATTCTTTTCATCAAGTTATCGCGTTTATTACAATTTGTCATTAAAAAAGATTTCCGGGTGGCAAGATTGCTTTGAATCTTGCCGCCCGGAAATCGCATGCTTAAAAAGGTTGAGAAACACTGGTTTAGCCCAAGATGATGTAAACCCAGGTATGCAGCCGACATTTGACTCGAGAAATGACTTTAATCATTATACAGAGTGGCCCAAAAGTAGGTATACAATTATTAAACTATTTTATCTAGTGAAGGAATTGTAGTGTGAACGGAGAGAACTATTTGAAAAATTCTTTGTGAAGTGGTAGTGCCATAACTCCCAACCAAACCTAACTCCGATGAACTCTTCTTTCAGCAAGATGGAGCACCTCCACATTACATGTTAAGAGTAAGAGATTACCTTAACAAAGTCTTTCCACAGCGTTGGTTTGGAAGAAGAGGTAACATTGAATGCTCACCTGACCTAACACCAATGGATTTCTTTTTTTTGGGTGTGATAAAGAACAAGGTGTATGAGAAGAATCCCAAAACAGTAAATGAATTAAAAGATTACATTCATGATGAATTCAGAGAAATTGATAAAAATTAAAATTTGTGCTGCACTGTGTGTCAGAATGTTTTGGACAGGTGTGAAGAATGTTGCAATGTTGGCAGAGGATATTTTGAGCACTTCAGAGATTAAACAGTTTCTGTCTAAAATGTAGCTAGCATTCTAGAAGTTTAAAAGTGCCTACATGAGAACTACAAACCTACTTTTGGACCTAAATTCTACATTTAATAACTGTATACCTACTTTTGGGCCACCCTGTACATCAAAGATGGTCAACCACACTCCTTGAAATCCAATGAACCAGCTGTTGTAGTTTTTGATATTACAGCAAATCATTTTTTTTTTTTTTAAAAAGAAACAAAACAGAAGCAATGTTAAGACTATTGTTGTAAGCATTTATTTCTATACTTAAAAAATGTACATCTTTTTTTTGTTTTTACCAATCTTGTATTGCCAGCCTCGGGCAATATATGGGGGAAAATTATTGAAAACTAAAGTGAAAACCAAAAACAAAATATTCTAACTCTGAATCAACAAGAATGTGTTAGCCAACAAACAAAACCTTTATTTATTTTACAGTGTATTTTAAATGATGTTTATTTTCGATCAATTTCCCTACATATTGTTGTTTTACCTCGCAACACAAGGTTGGTGAAGACCAAAAAGTTTAAAAATTGTTTTTTTTCAATCTGATGTAATTTCCAGCCAACTACGGCCTGTTATTTCTACGTAATTTTTGAAAAGACAACCTTAGCCCATGCACCCTTGTTTCGCCCAATCTATCGCGCTCTATTTGCATCTGATCTTTTTTCTTTTTTTTGTTATGTTCTATTTGTTTTCTTTATCTTTTTTTGTTCTCGTCTTGTGACACTCGAGATTGCCACATGGTCATTTTGAGCTTGGTGAAGTTTAGCTAGCATCTTTTTGTCTCCAGCTCTCTAGATTATTCGCTATAAGGTCAAACTTCTGATGGTAAGAAATGTTTATTTTGCTTTGTTTAAATGGTTGTTTAAAGTTATGAAATTGATTTTTCAGTCGGGAACTAAAGCGTTTTAATTGCCAAATTTATGTTAATCCCTGTTACCACCGACAAATTAAAACTTTTCCATCTTTTTTTGCTTTTCTGTTGGTTGTTATTTTTATTTTTCACATGCTAATATATACTTTTTTGATAGTCGTTTGGGCTATGGCAACTAGAAATTGTTACTGGATTGCAGCGCAGCAAATTTTTGGCTAAAGTTTCATAAGATGAACGCTAACAAAACGTTGACACTATAAGAAGTATAAAAAATTTTGGAAAGTACAATCCTACAGGAATCGAAATAGGTGAACTGCTTAAAGTAGAAAAAAATATGACATAGATAGTAAGCCTAGTTAACAGTCAACACATGTTTGTGTACCGGAAAAAATTTCAAGAATTTTAGGGCATTTTAATGATGCTGTGTCAAAAAAATGGCAGTGGTTTTTCCGCATTGGATTGGCTTTACTTTTTCAGGCATCGCATGTTTTACTTTTAAGTCAATACTAAAAACACTCAAACTATTTTGTTGGATTTCTGGAGATGCTAAGATTTTATCGATTGTGTGTGTGTCTGTCTTTAAAGCGAACTCGCGGTTCGAGAACAGCATGCGACTCTCGGAGTCTTTTGGTGCGGGTGGCAAAGTGTTTGGAAAAATTTTTGATCAGATGCACAGTACAAAATCGAAATATTAACTAATTCAAAACTAGGCTTATTTGCAGAAACCACATAAATATTCTGAAAAAATTGATTTGATCTTGACTATTTTTTATTTTTCGGCCTTCACTTTAATTTCAATAAGGAATTTAAAAAAAGATTTTTGCAACTCCCTGCGTGCCCAAGATTTGCCACCCAAATAAAGCAAAGATTTTTTTTTGGTCTTCACTTTAATTTCAAAATGAAAATAAAAAAAAGTTTTAAGGAACTTCCTGCATGACCTAGATTTGGTACCTTATTAAAGCAAAGATCTTTTTTTCTCGGTTCCCACTTTAATTAAAAAAAACTTAGGCGCAAATTTTAGAACCTAGTAAGAAAATTTTATAGATTTTAGATTGAAATCCAAGTGAAAACCAAAAAAGGGCATCGTTTTTTTGCCAACTGGATTGCGGCGCAGCAAATTTTTGGCTAAAGTTTTATCAATCCGGCCCGCATACGCTTACAAATTTGACGCAGGGCGTCGAACCGTTTAAAATAAAGCTTCGGTTTAAGTTCGGTAAATTTAATTTTTACGGCTTTAGCTCCGGTATAGGTTCAGCAAATTTTATTTTTAAAGGTTAAATTCAGGTTCAGTAGATTTTATTTTTAAAGATTACTTTTGGCTCGGGTTCAAAGATAACTATTAGCGGTCAACTCGGAATTTCGATTTATGTTTGACTTGAAGTTTAATCCTTACTTTTATAAAATTTATTTTATGTTTATTTTAAGCGTATAAACCAAGGACATAGTTTGTAGATTGTGGAGATAGACATTTCAGACTAAATTTTTGAAACGAAGACGAAACAATTTTTCCCGAATCATGATTTTGCACGATTTAACCTCGCCCAAATGTAGCAAATATAAGCGAGCAGAATGCATTAGCTTTGTTATGTACCCAAAAAATTTTTGACGCCCAAAAAGTCAATTTAGAAGTGTTATGCGTTGAAACAATCAACTTTACCTCATAAAAAAAAAATTTATGATTAAATTTGATCTACAGCACATTGAAATAAAGTATTTGAACGTAAAATAGTTTCCTTTTTCCAAGAAACATTTTGCAGGTGCATTTTAGGCACTCAATCCCCAGTAATACATTTTCTTATCTATAAATTTGCATTTTTTCTTTATTTATTGAACAGTTATTATTGCATACGCACAGTCATATTTGCTATAGTTTAAAAATTATCTTGATAAAACCAAGTTTTAAGAATTTTAAATACTGGTAGAGATAAACAATTACAATCGTATCTTTTACTATTTTGTTACTTTATGATCGTGTTTTACTTTTTATTTGTTTTTTAACCCTTCTTTAAAATTTTTTTAATATTCTTATTTGTTAGTGTTTATGTTTAAGTTTTTTCCAATTTTTACATACAGACACTATTGGCCTTACAAAAAGGAGGGCCTGGTGCAAGAAAAGTAAGAGGGGTCACTATTTAGTGTACTAAAAAAAAGTAGCTGAAGCCATTTTTAGTCTATGAAAAAAAGTGATCTCTAATAAAAAAAAGAGCTTCAATTTAGGGGGGGGACCATAATAGGGTGATCCAAAGCATGGAGAGGCACTTTTTATTATCTCAAAACTTTGTGATCTCTAAAAAAGGTCGTTACTTCCACAAGCACGAGTGACACAACAATCTAAGGAGCAGAAACCGAGCATGCTGATTTTCAATTCTTTTTTTCTTTTTTTTTTGACATGCCACCGAGATCCGGTGCTACTATGAAGGGTTAGAGCAATTTCTTGTGTAAGAGGGGCACTTTTTGATGTATTTTAGGGGGCCCTGGTGCAGCCGCTCCGTTCCCACCGTATATCACTACCATCACTGCGTACGACTAAAACCCAAACACTGTAAGAAATTTTTAAATGGTACAAAAGTAAAAAGGTTGGAACTTTCAGTATTACAGAAATTGAAACAACGTACTACTATAAGTAGAAGCAAACATGACATAGGCCTAGTTAACAGTCAACACATACTTGTATTCCAAAAAAAGATTTCAGAAATTTTAGGATATGACGGGCATGGTTTTTCCAAATAAGCTTTGCTTTTGATGTATCGCATGTTTTTGTTTTAAATAAATGTCTGACTAAAAACACATAAACTGCAATGTTGGTTTTTTGTAAAACTTTATTGATGCTATGACTGTCTTTAAAGAAAATTCTGGCGTGACTCTCATTGATTAGGTTTTTAATTGCTGGTCCGTTAGCGCATAAAGCTGCAGATATTTACTGTATATTCAGTTGCTTAAGCAGGGCGGATCAAGATTCGAAGATTGACACTCCCCTGCAAAATACTGATCAACAAATCAATAATTCTTGCCTTTTCTGTCTTGGATCGGTCTCGGCTCCTCTCTTTTTCAACATCTATACGTAAAATCTGCCTTATACGATTTTCAGAAAGTTTGTTTATGCTGACGATTTACCATTATTACACTCTTCTGGCTTGGAGGGGACTTTAAGCCAAAACATGTCTACACTTTCAGCTTATCTCCAGACTTGGAGTTTAAAGCTCGGTCATACTAAGACGGTGACGGCAGCCTTTCACTTAAATAACCGAGAGACCAAACGTGAGCTAAAAGTCTACAACAACAATAGACTTTTACCTTTATGTCCAATTCCTACTTATCTTGGGGTAAAACTGGACAGATTGTTCACGTTTTGTCACCATCTAATGGCATCGCACAAAAAACTATCTTTGCGCGTCACACTGAGGCGACACACTGAGGCGTCACGCTGAGGCGACTTGTAGGCTCAAAATAGGGTGCTGGTGCCAAAACACTGTGCATAGCTGCCCTATCCCTGATCTACTTAACAGCTGAGTACTGCGCACAAGTCTGGTGTCGCAGCGCTCACACTCGCCTCATAGAAAGTGTCTTGAATGACACCTTGCGCATAGTCAATGAATACCTACATACCACTCCAACGGACCACTTACCCATAAGGCCAAACATAGAAATAGACTTGCGGTTGAGGATGATTTGCGTTATACACTGTTACAAACTAGACCCCGCATCCAACTACTTTCAAAAAATAAACAAGAACAAATTCAGTTCAGTTCAGTTCAGTTTTCTTTTATTTCTGCTCCGCCACATGAACAAAATAACAAAATGTTGAAAAGTTTGTGTGTTGTTAAAGACGGGGTTAGAAAAAGGAAGAAGCAACAAAACGAGTTGACGTTGTATCTTGCTAATTAGCGATGAAAGGTGTGACTTGTTGTTTAATATAGAAGCAAGGTTGCTTCACCTCATTATAAAACTCTGATTGAGAGGAAAATTGAGAGGAAAATTTCACACTGATTGAGAGGAAAATTGAGCTGAATTGATATTCGAATTGATTAAAACTGTCTGAACTGGCAGTCGTGTTTTCTGTTTTAATTGCTATTTCATTATTTTGTTATTTTCCTGATATTGTACTGCGATCTTTTGGTATAATGATGCTTGCTTAGTATAATTTTTAATCGCATATCAAGTTTTCTAGTTAATTCTTAGACTCTTTTACAGTTAAACTTGTGGTTGATGCTGGGTTTCGGGCGGGTAACTTTTTTGAAAAATTTATTTATTGTTTCCGACAAAAATTTGATTTTTGTCGGAAACAAGTTGTCAATCATGAACTGATTAACAACACTTAAAGCATCTTTCAAATTTTTCTGAAGCAGCTGGAATAAAATTAAGGCAAAATTTTAATTTTCTTTAGCACTTTAAACCATTATTTATTGTTTTATTTTTATATTGATCCTTCTGACTCGCAGGAAAGCGACTGAGGCGCTAACGCATAGGGTAGGCAATTACCCCGACTTGGTTCCGGAAATGCCAAGATATTGCTGTCCGCTTGTAATTTAATAGCGATATGACTGTAATTTAGAACTGCTTGCCAAGACCACCAAGCAGGGGAAAGTGTTGAAAAATGTCTTGTCAAGGGCACAACGGAATAGCGCGAGTGGGTTTTGAACCAAGACCATGTTGATCATAAGCACGGCGCTCTAACCACTCGACCACGCTTCCGACAGTTTATTATTACTATTTAAACTGCAAATAATCCAATGGGACAATCAAGCAAGTAAGTTATCTGCGTTTCCTTAAAGAGACATACATCGTAAGCTAACTAGGCCTTCAGACTTGAACTTTAAAACTGGCCCTATATTGAAGTTATAAACTGTTTAAACGCCAATATTAAAATATCAAGTTTAAACGCCAATCTGGTTTCAATTTTCATTCTTTTTTCCTACCCTATTCATTTGATTAGACCTTTGGCTGCTACTTTTTCCTTTTATCATTCAGTGTCTCTGATCAAAGGCGGTTTTATTGACAGCACTTATGAAAGCAACATTAAAATGAGCAAGTATGGAAAATGTATAGAAGTATGAAAAATTCTTTCTATTCAATTCCATACTTTAATAATTCCATATACCATACTGAAATTTTCTTTCCATTTCATTCTATTCTATTGCATGCCCTGCTAAAAAGTAGGGGAGAGCCTCCAACAGTGTGCCGGTGCAAATAGTGCGCCTTTGCGTTTTATTTTTTATTGTTGCGTAAAATGACATCATAACTTCATTATCAAAAATTGTATTAAAATATCAATTTCTCTTTGTATTTTCAGAAATGCTAATAAAACAGAAAATTTTTTAGAAAGGTTTTTCAATTTTTATGGAAGTAAAGTTAGTTTTTGCTGATAAAAAAAAATTATTTTTTTCATTGCATAAAAGCACTAGGAATTAAGTGTAAATGACATCAGTTTCTCCATAGCGTGAAGTAAAGTCTGGTAAAAGATAATAATCGATTATTGTAGCTTTTCTCTGAAATCAAGAGTTAAAGTCAAAATAGTAGATGCTCCTACAGTGCGCCACTCAGTAGCACCTAACAGTGCGCCAGGGGGCGCACTTTTGGAACAAACATTTTACATATTATTCTATTACTAAAGAAACATACACAACAGAATCTTCATATATTCGGCTTTACAAATGAGCTTTTTCTTTTGTGCTTGTATTGCTATTCACAGCAAAAGAACTTTTTCTTTTAAAGAAATTTTTTTTAAAACGATACGTGTCAGAGCGATTGCGACCTTAGTTCAGAAAAAGATGATCTAAACGAAAAATAGTTACCGAATATTGGTGATTTTGTGGTAGTGGGCAACGTGGTCGAGTGGTTAGAGCGCCGGGTTGTGACCAACACAGTCTCGGTTCAAAACCCACTCGCGCCATTCTGTTGTGTTCTTGGGAAAGATACTTTATTGCACTTTTCCCTGCTTGGAGGTCTTGGCAAGCAGTTCTAAATTACAATCATATCTCTGTTAAATTACTAGCGGACAGCAATATCTTGGCATCTTTGGAAGCAGGTCGGGTAATTCTCACCCTATGTATTAGCGCCTCCGTCGCTTTCCTGCGAGTCAGGAGGAAAAAAAAGTCAAATTCGAAAAGAAAAAGCCTCATTCAATTTTTCATTACTACCGTGGAAAAATTCTGGAGACAACGAAGATAATGAATTTGAAGTGAAATTTTTGAAAAGAATTATGACAAAAAATGTGGACGCTCATATATCTTCTTTTTTATCTGAAGATGCCGTTGCTGGCGTTGATAAAGATGAAGTATGGTTATGATTCTACCAAGACTTTACTCCCTTGGCACATCTTCTCGATGTGAAAACCAATATCGATTTCCTTTCAACTTGTCACACTGGAGAACAGTGGCGTGCGGTGACCTCTGAGATTGATCATGCAGCTGGTACGCCAAAAACCGGTAATGCAATTGAGTATTTTATGGGTAGTTAATGGGTAGTGAATGCAATATTTTATGGGTAGCAGAAAGAACTCTGTGTGAGATTCTAAGACATAGACCAATTTTCGTCCTATAATCATGTTGTTCTCCAAAAAACAAAAAGTTATCACTTGAAATAAGTCCCATTTTTTTTACTTTTCGTCCAAAATTCATGGTGTTCATCTGAAATGGTCTTCACCTGAAATCTCTCCCTGATTTTCTACTTTTTGTCTCAAACCAGCTCACCTGTCCTAATTTGTCCCAAAGCAGCGCTATTCTTTATTTCGTTCAGAAATAAAGGTCGTCGTACAAGAATTCGCTGGTCATGCAACGCATGACTTGCATGAACTGGTGTAGGATACCTACAAGTTAAAATGTATATTATTTTTTCAATTTCAAAAAAGTAAAAGTTGTTTATTTGTTTTTTTTATATTATTTACTAATTAAAATAGTTTTATTTTTTATGTTTTTGTGTTTTATTTATAAGTTACATGTTGGGGGAGACCGGGGTTAGAACAAAATTCAGAAAAATTAAAATTGTAGGGTTTGAAATTGATGAGAAAAATTTTAAGCTAGTCTGGCATAATGACCATTATATTTCACAAATTATCACAAAAGATTGACCAAAAATTGTAAGAGGTTTATTTACAAATTACATTCAAATAAACGTACGTTATTTGTTCCAACTAACCCCTTATGCGGGGCTTGTTGAAATACGGCATGGGTTAGTTGAAACACAAATCATTTGTCCGTATGCAGAGTTTAAAAATCTTTTGTTATGGTGCAAGTCAACCTATTGAGGGTTGTAACTTTTGCCAACAACGTTTGGTTCCCCCTTTTTTCAATGGAACTGGCAGTTTAAAGACAATGTCTTCTAAATTGTGTGTGAATTCCGATGCATCATTAGTGTCTTCTGGAAAAATAAAGGCTGGACGTCCACTCACCAATGCAGAGTGATAGGATAGCTTTAAAAATCTAAAAATTACATCATCATCTTCAAAAACATTAATCACTTGTCCGACATAATATCGTACACTTTTTTTTGCACACAATCGGACCAGGGCAAATTCTTCTTCTTTGATTTTGCTAGGTTTGGTGACCTTTGACAATTCTTTGTCCTCGATTGTGCTATTATCCGAACAATTCTCCTCTTCTGATAAAAGCAGTAATGATGCTTCTTCAGAGCCAGACTCAATTGAAGCATTTATGCGTTTACAGATTTCTTGGGTGGTATTTTTTTTTCAGCGTTTGTTATAATTTGATTTTTTTCAGGAGTATCAGTTAGAATTCTAGTTTTCCCTTTATTTGTACAGCCCTTCCTTTTTCTTGGAGCTGCTTTGGTTAATGGTTGAATGTTTTTGGGAGTAACATTTAAAAGAGATTGATTTGTAGATGATGAAGGTCTTTCCAAAACTTGAGGCTGCTCGTTGAATAATTGTTGGTGATTTGATTGGGTAAAATTGTCAGTAGGGGAAGGTAAGGTAGTTTGATACAATTTTGACATTTTTGACATTTAAGCAAAAATGGTTAGACTTACACCTCTAAATTTATGTCTACAATAAAGTTTGGTTCTTTCCCGACATTTCAAAAAAACTTTGAGCACTTCACCTTGTCATAATTTTTTGTTATTACTTTTTGAAATTACTCACTCAATCGTATCAAATTACCTTTATAAGAAGGTAATTTGATACTCGTCAAACGCAATTTGATACGCTGAAGGTACATTGATACAGCATTATTATTAATAAAAATAATAGCACCAACAGCAGTCAATTTGAATGAAATAAATACTTGCACACTCAGCAGCAATTCTCTGCAATTTTCTCAGCAGACATGCAAAAAGAACGTCCAATTTTGCATCACAATTACTTTGAATAAATATAACGAACATAACGAACAAACATAACGAAAATTTAAGAACAAATATAAAAAGACAGTCTACACATACCGATAAAAAGTCTACAACCCTACATAAAAAAGGTACTAGCCTGCCTAACGTAACATTTGAGTCGTTCTGTAAATTGTTATAAAAAAATAAATTTGACTCTAGTCATATTTGAACTCCAGTCACATTCTAGAGCAGCATGTTTTTTTGTTTAATAGTTTTATGTTGGTTGTAGCTTTATCCCCAAAATCTCAACTAAAGAGATTTTCAAAACTTTTATGCCAAGCTTTATTTGACCCCGATATGCCCAAGATATAGCAAAATATGTTAAAATTGTTATAGTTTGCTAAAATATTTCTCAATAGTTAGAAAATGATAATTTTTAAAGATTGTTACATGTGTAATATTGCTTCAAAAAACAAGTTTTTCATAATCCAAGAAGTTTTAAAGTTAATATTTCATAGTTTAATTTGTTAAGAAAATCCATTTTCTGAAGCATTTGTATGTAGGCTGCAAAACACAGTAACCACTATGCAGTATTGAAATGCAGTTTTAAAAAAAGCAAATTTATGGGAGTAACAAAATAGGCAAAGCATTGAAGTTCTTGGCACAAGCAATTAATTAAGCTAAATCAAGCTTACTAAAGTCATAATTAAATCGTAGCTGATTGCTCTTTCTGGCTGAACCGCCAATAACAAGTGGAGCCAGAAGTTTTAAAACAATGTCTTGTGGTGCAAATGAAGCACCATCTGCTTTGTCAGTATTAAATATTCGGTCAGCCGTGAAGTGATGTTTATCCAAAACGTTTGCAAGGTTGTTAAAATACTCCTTAACAACAGCCTCATTAAATCCAGATGCTCAACCAATTGATGTTGCTTCAGGTGCACGTATAGACAAATTTTGTCTTTTTTTGAACCCTAGCCACCATGGTGTTCCAGCTTTTTTGCATCTTATCCAAGACTCTGGAACAACAGCATTGTTTTTCACAGCATATTCAAATGCCAACTCTTTGCATTTTTCCAAGGACAAGCCAAAGTAGCCTACATAGCCTACCTGTTAAGTAACCAATGTGAGTGGCAAGGTCTTTTTCCATGTCAGGTGAAATAATTCTATTTTTTATGCCAGTTGACTTATAAGCTATCCAACTGCACAATTTGGATTGGCTTCCTTTTTTTTCTTAAATCTCATTAAAGTCATCTTATCAATCCCAAAATAATCAGCAGCTTTGCGACATGAAAATCCTTCTTCATTAATTAACTTTGTAGCTTTTTCTAAAACATCTTCTGGTGATCGCACACTTCTGTTGGTCTTTTTAATATATTTTGAAGGCATGATCTACCTATTTGTCTAGAATAGACCTCAGTAATGAAGTTAATAATAAATATTAAAATTTGAAAGCAACAAATAGGAAAGTTTACTGAATATTACAGAATAAATCTGCAGCTGAAAATATAACGTGTCATTAGGCCTATAGCAAACAATTCCACGTGTGTTTATTACAACATCTATGGTTAAAACAATTGCTAGTTACTAGTAGCACTTGCTGTTAACTATATAGGTTTAGTTGCTGCTGGGTGAACTAACTAAGAGTTTGCACAGGTTACAAGTAAAACTTATATGTTAATTAGATAAGAGTATAATATAGCCTATGTATATATCCCTAATGAAACATTATTGAAGCTCTTTATTAGCCTAGCCAATTCGGCCATTAAGCATTAAGCACATACTGGTAACATTTGTTAAATACTAGTTTGCATAAAGCCATTTCACGGAATGATTAGAGTATTCTAACTCAAAAATACAAAACAGGTAAAGCTGTAAACTTACATAAAGTAATTGGATAAGTTTTAGCTGCTTTATGCAATTTTTTATTTGAAACTTTGTTTTACCTAAACATTTATGCAAATATGTATTCAACAAAAAGAAGCTAATTTGATATCGTGTATCAATTTACCTTCCCATTGATGTATCAATATATCTTTTTTCTGATTTTGCACTCAAACTATTTTTTTTGAAACAATGAGTTGGAATTAAAAAATAAAACTACCATTAAAAGAATCTTTCTTTTATGTTCTTACAACTGATAAAAGCTTTTTTTATTTTCCACGCTTTCTGACAACACAAGAAGCAACAAAGCGTAGGCCACAACTTTTACAAAAACCTACAAAATTTACACTTTTACTCTTAACAGCTTTTCCAAATTAACAGGCGCTTAAAATTCAACATGGACGTTATTTTTTTATTTTGTGCAACACTTGATAACAATATTTTCATTCAATTTCTTTTCTGGAATCCTGTAGGGTAGGTGTATCATATTACCTTTAGTATCAAACTACCTTACTGTACCCTACCTGCACTAGGAACAAGCCTATCAGTAACATCTGATGGCAAAAATTCTAAATAACTAAAGATGTCACGGTCAAAAGGAAAAATTCCAGCCACTTTGAAGGCTGATTGAGTATTAACGGGTGTGAATGCTCTATGAAAAGCCCTACCAACCATATCAGGAATGTCATAAATAATCATTGTTTTTTTTCTATTTTCTTTCATCCAACAATCACAAGCGCTATTGTAATAACGCTTGAAAGGCCCATAAACTGCCCTATCAAGTGGCTCAAGTTTATGGAGCAATGGGTTGGAAATGAAAGCAAAAGGATACCATGCTCTTTAGCATAGTCAATGGTTTCCAGAGTGACGTGGCTGTGGTGGTTGTCCAATAGCAACAGCACTTCATCTTTATTACTCGGTCTAACATGCAACACAAAATGTTTCATCCAGGAAAAAAAGTTTTCCAAAGTCATCCAGCTACTCGGATGAGCTCTTACAATGGAACCTGTTGGAGCATCCTTGACAAAATGTTCTTTACAGTGTACACTGGGAAATATAAGCATAGGTAGGATCATGTTTCCAGTTGCATTAACAGCACAACAAATTGTGACAAGTTGGCCTCTCTCTGCCGAAACAACAGCACCGACTTGCTTAACACCGGTTGCAGCAATAATTTTTCTTGGTTTTTGTACTGTGGTGCAGCCAGTCTCATCAACGTTCCAAATTTCGTCTGGTGTAAATCCATCCCTATGCAAAACCGATTCATATTTGTCATAAAAAGCATTAACATTATGTCTGTTTAAAATAACTTTTGTTAGAATGTTGGTTGTCAAATTTTTATAAAAAGTGCTAATAAGGAGATTTGATACAGTCTATGGAAGGAGATTTAATACAGTGTATCAAATCTCCTTTAATATTATAAAAACATGGTGAGAATTAGATGTTAAACTTTTTTGGTGTTTGAAACATGAAAAATTATAAAAAATGTATATAGCATTTAATTAGTGGTTGTATGCCTCATAATAGAATTCATTTACTGGTTTTATCTTCTGGTATAATTCTACAGTGATTATTGTATGTTGCTGATAGCAGCTACAAATTTTTCATTTGATTTTAGACATTTTGTTTATATTTTCTTTATCAACATAAAACTCTTTCTAATTTAACTCTTTACAGTAATTTTACAACTATACCTGTATATGTACAGTATGCCGTTTAAGCATAAAAAAAAACTAATCGATGTTTTCGATCTTCGCTGGATGTGTTAAAAAGAGCATCTAAATGTGTGACAGAAGAAGGTAGTTCTTATCGAGAAGCGGCTGCCAATTTTAATGTTGACAAAATGGCATTAATAAGTGTTCCGATGTTAAAAAAGTCTTTGAAATTTTGTTACTTCCACAAATTTAAGTTTTTTAAATTTTGGAAAGTTTATTCGGTAACTTATTACGTTATTTAATCGTCTACCTTTTTTGGCGCCTGTAAAGAAGGCCTCGCCAATAACGCAATCTAGGTGTCTACTAAACGATAGATTTCTTAATCTTCTTGCTGGATCTGACCTTCGAACCAGCGACAGCAAAAATATAGTCTAGCTAAATCACAGCTCAGACTACCACAATATCTTCTTTATTAAGAAATATGCTCCAATCCACTTAGGAGCCCGAACTGATTTTCAGCGAACCGTATTTATACCATTGGTAAGGTTACTCGAATGTTCTGAAATTATCTCAATGAAGCCAATCACATATAAGCATTATTGCGTCACATGCAAAAACAAGTCAAGCGGAAATCCAGAATGTTCTCAATAAAGCGAAATTATGCAGTGTTGCCATATTTTTATAACTAACTGTAAAATATTTAAATTACTTATAAAACTGTTATTTCTTCGGCTATTTGAGCCGGACCAACGCGAAAGAATTTTTTATGAGATTGTGAATTTACATAATTTGGGCGATTTTTAGGAACGGAACAATAAGGTATATAAAAAAAAACGAGGTAGACCCAAATTGTGTAGTTGGATATCAAGCAACAGCTTTAAAAAATCAAATTTTTACTCTGGAAATGGAGCAACAGTTATCGTCTCACATAGTGCATTTGGCTGATATGTTCTTTGGGTTATCAGTTGAAAAATGCAAAGAACTTGCTTTCCAATTTGCTACTGCAAATAAATTATCTGTTCCCCATTCTTGGGAAATAAGTAAGAAAGCTGGAAAACAGTGGTGGAAAGGATTCAAACAGAGACATATACTTTCAGTTAGAACTCCAGAAGCCACATCTATTGGCCGTGCAGTGGCTTTTAATTATCACAATGTCAAGGAATATTTTGACAACCTTGGTGTTGTGTTAGATACACATCATTTTACTCCAGATCGAATTTTTAATTTAGATGAAACTGGTGTAACAACCGTTAAAAATCCAAAAAAGGTTGTCACTGCCAGTGGAACCAAGAGTGTGGGTTCTATAACATCCAGTGAAAGAGGCGAGCTTGTCACTTTGCTTTATGCAGTGTGTGCTTCAGGGCATGCTTTGGCTCCTATGCTGATCTTCCCGCGAATGCGATACAGGAAACACTTTATTTGTGGTGGTCCACCTGGGTGTATCGAAAGAGCAACCAGATCTGGTTGGATCAATGCAGATCTTTTTGTTGATTTTTTAATGCACATTAGTAAACTTGCTGGCTGCTCACCAGATCGCAAGATTTTAGTTATTGTGGATAATCATGAATCACATTTGACCATTGCTGCAATTGACAAAGCAAGAGATTTAGGTATTGTTCTTCTAACAATACCTCCAAAAACGTCACATAAATTACAGCCTTTAGATGTATCTGTTTATGGGCCATTTAAAAGCGAATACAACATTACAACAAGGCAATGGACAACTGGATGAGAACTAACCCAGGAAGGAGTGTGACAATATATGAGGTTCCGTCGTTAGTTACAGAAGACCAAATGGTTGCAATGACTCCACGAAATATTCATTCTGGATTTTGTGCAACAGGAAACTGGCCATATAATCCTAAAATTTTTGCTGAAGCTGATTTTGCACCTGCTTTTGTAACTGATCATGACATTATTCAAGGTTCTAGTAGCAGTTCTCTAAATTCTTAAGCTTTTCAAAGTACGAGTAATTTGATTAATGAACAAACTTACAGTGCTTGTTTAAATACTAGCCACTACCACCAAGGATCAGCTGCTGTTAATCAGTCAGCTAATTTTCTTACAAAAGCAACTCCAACTTCATCAGTTCTTGACACAGCTTCTAATTTTGTATCTCCTCAAGAAGTTTTGCCTCTTCCTAAAGCAGCATCAAGAAAAAATTCAAACAGGAGAAGAGGTAAAACAAAAATCTACACTGACACTCCTGTTTGTGATGAAATAGCAAAACGGCAAGCACAAAAACGAGCCCAAAAGTCAGCAGAAGAAAAAAATGCAAAAAGAAGATTATTTTGCAAAAGAAAGAAAGCATCATTAGTGATTAGCTCACCCTCTTCTGATGAAGAAAACACTGAGCTTACATACAATGATAATAGTGATGGCAATTTAGACAAGAGAATTAAAATTAAGTTGGGTGATTATGTAGTTGTTTTGGTAGCTGGAAAATCAAGATCATTGACATACATAGCTCGGATCGACGACTATGATGAAGATGATTGTGAATATGAAGGAGTGTTTCTCCAAAAAGTAAACAGAAAAATTAAGTCTGGAATGGAAGGTAAAAGACTGACTTTTGTTGTAAATGAAGAAGATGGTGCTTTTTTTGCTTCGGATGACATTGTGCAAATACTTCCTGCTCCTATTGTTGTTGGTGGATCAGAAAGAAGAAATAATCAAGTACGGTTCGATATTGACTTAAGCAAATTAGACTTGGCTTGAAGTTTCTCAATTCTGTGCCAGTTAATTTTAATCATAGCAAAATTTATTTACAGTAATGTATATAAATGTGTAGGCCTATATTTCTAATTGACTTATAATTAAAAGTGCAAGCATTTTTTAATACTATACAAAATTGCTTTTCTGTCACTTTTTTGGGATTTTTTTTAAATTTTTAAATCTCGTACCAGTAGTTCTCATTAAAATGTTGGATTTTTGGTGTATGTATTTTGTGCAAGATTCATTAAAAGTTGATTTTCACCTAGAAGTGTGTTATTGCTTTTAGTCTACCACAAAATTCTTGATGTGGAAACTGGGCCAATTATGATTGGATTCGAACCATTTTTCTTAAATAAAAATTAAAAATTTAGCGGAAAAACACTCAACTATGAAATGTAAAAGCATAGTAAAGCAAAAAAACCTCAAAATAGAAGTTTTTCAAAATGGCGTATCAAATGACCTTTCCTGTATCAAATCATATTCTTTAAGTATCAATTCACCTTCCTTGGAAGGTGAATTGATACGTTTGGGCATCATTTTTTAACTAGTAATTGAGGAAAAAGTAAAAGAGATAGAACATTGTAGTTTTTTTTAAAAAGTGTGTAAAAGAACCTTGTTTTATTTGCGCCATCAACCGAATCGCTATCACAAACCGTTTTGAATCGGTGGACAAAAATGTAAAAAGTGTCTCAACTCATGTTCCCTTCCCCTACACAATGAATCAAGACTACAATTGGCCTATTGACATAATTACTTTTTTCTAAAATAAGACTTCGCTTTTTTTTTACAAACAAGAGTTATTAGTTTAGCTGTGAAGATTAACTTTAAAGTCTAATCATTTAGGTGTTAAATAAAATAGGCTACTAAAAAAATGGCTGAATACCAACGAATTAATGCACAAAGCCTGGACAACTTGCATCAAAAAACTTTATAAAATAGAAACGCAACGAAATTAATAAAATTTATTTACACGAAAAAAAAAATTGTTTGGTTCAAAACATGCGATAAAACATTTGCTTAACACAAGAACTTTTTATATGCAGTTAAGTCTACTGAAAATGATAGTTGTCTCCCTGCCCTTAAAGTTCCTTCAGAAGTTTGTAGATTAGGCAGTTTAAAAACTACATCGCTTTTTGCTACATCACATATATCTGCCACATTAGGAAACGTAAAGCCACCCCAATACGATTTTTGTAGAAATTTTACTTCGTATTCCACACCAACGCTAGTGATTATACCAACATACATTGCGATTCGCCCTTTTTCCGTAGAAAATTGGCAAAGCACAAAATCGGCAGTTTGCAGCTTCTTTGTATTGTAATCATTAGCATCGAGATCCTGAGAAAAACTTATATCCGATTCATTAAAGCATATTGCAACATCAGAGTTGTCCTCACTGCTGCTTCGTGAACATTGAATGATCTTTTTCTTTGCACTTTTTAGATTCAACTTCTTTCTTTTTTCAGTAAACATTTTTTCTACCACAATAGCTTCTTTCACTGGTGTGTCGGTTAAAATTTGAGTTTTTCTTCTTTTTCTTGCACAGGAGGATTTCTTCCTTTGTTGTGTGCACTGAGGTAGTGGTAAGACCATCTCTTGAGTAATAGTAGCAGCAGATATTGACAAAAACTCAGGTGCATTTTCAATTTCGATGCTGGTAGACGATGCAGATGAACGGATTAATACGTCTTCTGTCTCAGTGGTTGTACCGCAATCGTTGGTGCTGCAGTGGGGCCTGTCCGAGACATATGAGGACAAAAATTCATCTTCTCCAAATACATCTCTATTAAACGGCCATATGCCACTGGCAGCAAATCCTGATCTAATATTCCTGAGTGTTAATGCTTGGTCGTCTGCTTTGCCAACTAGCTCTGCCACATCATAAATGGTAATAGTCTTACCAGGATGACAAACCATAAAAGCATTTGCAATTTGATTATAAAACGTTTTGAAAGGACCATATACCGATCGATCATGGAGTTGAAGCATATGGCTACAATGTGGTAGAAGCGTAAGAAGAGTAAGAAAACTCTTTGGAAAGATCTATTCTTTCTATGCTGATATGGGTATCATGGTTATCCAATATTAGTATGACTGAGCGATCTTTTGAGCATTTTGTGTGTTTAATAAAATGCTTTATAAATTCTGTAAAGCATGCAGCAGACATCTATCCAGACGGATTTGATACACAAATTAAATCTGGAGGAACACCCTTCATCATGTGATCTTTAAATTTTACTCGGGGAAAGACAAACATTGGTGGAACAGAATTACCAGCTGCATTAACTGCATGCAATACGGTAACCAAAGCCCTCATTCACCAGATGTCAGCTTTCCAACTGGCTTTTCATTTCGACAAACAATCACTTTAGCACTTCTTACCGACTGCACAGTCGTATAGCCGGTTTCATCAGCATTATATATGTCTGACGGACTGTAGGGAGCCCTTTTCAGACACTTCTCTAGTTTGTCAAAAAAAGAGGGCACGTTAATCTTGTCAAAAAAGTTGCCCTTACGAGACTGGTCGCCTCTGGTTTCCGTAAAGAAAGTTCAGGAAATATCTTCAAAAACCAGAAAGCAGGGCTGCGAACTCGAAGCATTTTTAATCGATTTCAAGTTCGAGTTCGAGTTCACAAAAAAATTGCAAGTCCGAGTTCGAGTTCTTTAAATTTCAATTTTTTGAGTTCGAGTTCGAGTTCGAGTTCACAAAATGGAGTTGAAAAAATACAGTCGGAATAGAGTTAAGAGGATAATTCAACCGCGAGAAACCGAGCACATGTTAAAAATTGCTTTGTCATCAATGTTACCAATTATAATCTATTATTAAACAAAATAAAAGAGGGTAGCAAATTATAATTGGGCACCATCGCTGAGAAATATTATAGTCAAATTTACTCATTAAATGAACTCAAACTCCACAATCCTTTTTCGAGTTCGAGTTCAAGTTCGAGTTCAGAAATTTTTATTTTTCGATTCGAGTTCGAGTTCGGCCAAAATTGCCGAGTTCTTTGAGTTCGAGTTCGAGTTCGAGTTCGAGTTCGCAGCCCTGCCAGAAAGCCAATCTTTCTCTGCAGATTTGTTATTTTCCCAAATGGATGGGAAGGATTTATTTACTTTCATTTCAAATTGATATGCTAATTCCCGAGCAGATTTTGCAGACAAACCGTAATGAATTTTTGATGCTTTTATAAAGTAGTCCTTCAACATAGTCTCTTCAGCATCCGAAAATACTTTCCGGCAATTGTATCTTGGTTCAAAAACAACATCAATAGAATGCTTGAAAGATTTATACTTGTATATATAGCGTCACAATGTTGTAAATGGTATGGCATATTCCTCAGATACATTGTGGATTGATGCTTTATTTTCAATAATTTGTTCTACAGCTTCTTTCATCAATCCCGAAGTAGTAGCACCGATTCTTCTTGACTTATTTTTAGCTCTTGGCATTTTTAATATTTGTTTATAAACGTACAGTATCTAAAAAAATAAAGTACTAAAACCCAATTTATTTAATCATAAAATCCGGTACAGAGTGAATCACTTGCGTCACTGATTCACTGAGGCATGATCCACTGTGTACTATGGCCGGTCTATAAGCAAAAGTAATAAAAATATGCCGTTCTACAGCAAACTTTGCTTCACATTTTATTAATATTTATCCTTATATAAAGCTCTTATTTTTCATAAATACAGCTTTGCCTAAGTTTAACCTTGCGCTAAGATATAATCAAAAGTGATAACTAACATTTTTTAAATTTTTACCACCAATATTAATTATTCTTTCCTGAAAAGTAGTTTTAACTCTGTGCTACCTGGAAATTTGTTTGTGAAAAGAAAGCTTTACAGTACTATTGTCATGCAACAGTGATTATTGTAAAAATATATGAAATATTTTTCAATTTATATTGGGTGTTTCACTGTGTATCGTGATTCATTGTACCCCACTCTCCCATATTCTTGATTGTTTTATTAATTTGTTTTACTTTTTTCTACGCTTAAGTGCAAAGCAAAGCAAAAAAATCAATGAAAGAAACAAAGAATACTCCAATCCACGCTCATAGTAAAAATCTATGTTTTGGCCGGCACTAAAAATTTATTAAAAAATTCTTAAATAGGTCCCATTCAACAATGCAATGCAGGGCCCGTAAGGGCACTGTACGGGCAACTGTGCGGGCAGCCCGTACAGAACTCGTATCGATTTGGCCGCGGGCCCCGCAGTGGCCCCTTATGGGTTTAACCGCACGGGTTTCGTGGCGGCTTGATGCTGATTTCCTGCACGAGGTTTTTTGGCGGTGTAATGCCAATTTCCTGCACAGTTATCATGATGGTTTAATGCCGATTTCCTACACGGTTTTCAGGGTGGCTTAATGCCGACTTCCTGCACGTGTTTAATGGTGGTTTAACACCGGCTTTCTGTACAGTTTTCACGGTGATGTAATGCCGTCTTCCTGCACGGTTTTTATGATGGCTTAAGCCAATTTCCTGTACGGGATTCGCGGTGGTTTAATGCCGACTTCCTGCATGGTTTTCATGGTGTTTTAACACCGATTTCCTACACAGTTTTTATGGTGGCTAATGCCAATTTTCTGCACGGGTTTCACTGTGGTTTAACACCGGCTTTCTGTACGGTTTTCGCGGTGGTGAAATGCCATTTCCTGCAACGTTTTCATGATGGTTCAATCCAATTTTTTGTAAGGGTTTCACGGTGGCTTAATGCAACTTTATGGTGATTTTAAATAATCTTGCTTGGAAAATTACAACATTTTACACAATGTTAAAGACAATACAAAAAACTACAAAACCAATTTATACCTACGAGCTTTGTTTATTCGATTACCTCTTCTTTATCAAAATTGTCATTTTAATAATCAATTTTTGATAAATCAAAAGTTACTTTTTTATTTTTGAATTTTAACATAAAAAAATTAAAGCTACAAAATATCAACAGTTTAAAGCTTTTGATCTTCTTATTCTTCTGCCGTCTTGGTCACGGCTTCCGCAAAGCCTCTTTAACGCACTTTTCAATTTTTTTTTTTTTTTCAGATTTGAAGAGGATCTTTTTATCTAGTTGTATTAGGAAATTTATTCTATTTGAATAAGGTTTAAATAAGAATATATGTAATTTGTAATTTTTGGCAATTTGACTAGTTTATAATAATTAATTAACTATAAACCACTTCTTGATTTGTTGTTACACTGATTGTAAAGACTGAAAACCATGACTGGCAAAAAATATAATGGACAAAAATCTACACCTACCAGTACCACACAAAAAGAACATGAAACTATTACAGAGGTAGTTAAATCAATTTTAACAGAAACCAACATACTCCAGGAAACTGTAAAAACAAAATGCCAGCAAGAAAAATGTTTACAGGAATCAGAAACTTTGCTCCAAAACTTTAAAACTGATGCTGATCTTTCGGATTCTTTAGCTTTTAAAGTTAGTGAACATATATTAAACAATGAGAATTTTAAACAAATTGTATGCAATTCACTATCTTTGGAAGTGCATGATGAGCTGGATAAAATGAAAAGAAAAATTGAAACAACAAAAAGAATGAGAATTTAGAAAATTTGCTAGAGGCTCAAGAACAATATTCTAGAAGAAATTGCCTACTGATACATGGTTTACCAGCAGAAGTTAATGAAAATACGGACAAAACTGTTATTAAGTTTTTAGAAATTAATCTTGGAATTAATGTCACAGAAAAAGATTTGGACAGATCTCACCGACTTAGTAGACCAAATAGTCCAATAACTGTAAAATTCATAAGCCACAATTTGAAAACATTAATTTTTAGCTGCAAAAAAAAGCTAAAAGGCAAGAATTTTTTTCTGACTGAGTCACTAACACCAAAAAGAATGTCATGCATAAAAAAGCTAAATACATTACGAGATGCTGGCAAAATCAAATCATTCT
Source organism: Diplosoma virens (assembly GCA_963680785.1). NCBI lineage: Eukaryota > Metazoa > Chordata > Ascidiacea > Aplousobranchia > Didemnidae > Diplosoma > Diplosoma virens. The sequence goes on along the minus strand of OY796881.1, from coordinate 52,055,275 downwards.
GGTCCAACGATGGTAAGATTTTTTACATTCTTCCTAATAAACAGGACAAACGATTAGAGTTAAATATTGATTATCCTGATAAAATATTAAGTTGTATTGATGATAAGTCAAGTTGAATTACTCACAAACTGATGTCTTAATTTGCCAAATGGAACAAATTATTTGTTGATTACTTGATTGTATTTAAGATATTTGAAAAAAAAATAGTTTCCAGCCTATGGTGCATTCAAAATTAGATTATGTTGATGTTGCATTGCAAAATAATTGTTTCACTCAAGACTGTAAATATTATAACACTACGCAATTTGCTGATCTTATTAAATCTAATAAGAAAGAAGATTTAACCTTAATGCATTTTAATACAAGATCTCTAATAAAAAATAAAGAAAAAATAGAATCCTTGTTGCTTGAAATTTCTTCCCTACCTGATCTTATTGCTATAACAGAAACTAAATTAAATTCATTTACAGCTCATCTGGCTTTTATTGAACACCATAACTTCTCTTATGTTAACTCCATGTCAAATGCAGTAGGAGTTGGTATATATATATAAAAAGATTTAAAATATAATGTAAGAACTGACATAAAAATTGATTATGACGACTGTGAAAGTTTATTTATTGAAATTGTTAATAATTCTGACTCTAGTATTGTTGATAACAAAAGGAAGACTATAATAGGTGTAATCTATAGACATCCTCGTAATTCATATGAGCTATTTCAAGAAGAACTCTGTAAAGCAATAGAAAAACTTAATAGATTTAATTGCTCTTTTTTTATAACAGGAGATTTTAATATTGATTTGGCCAAACAAAACACCGATCAACAAGTTTGTAATTACTTAAATAATATTTACTCTTCTGATTGTTGTACATTAATTGATAAACCAACAAGAATTACACAAACTTCATCAACCATTTTAGATCATATATATACCAACAACTTAAACAATCTATGTATACAAGGAATTCTAATATATGATTTATCTGATCATTTACCTATATTCTGTATTATTCAAAGAAACTGTAAGAAAACCTTTTCTCCTAAAAAAATTATTCGTTGTATGAAGAATTTTAATGCTGAAGCCTTTTTCTGTGATATTTCTTTAAAAGTACAATCATTAGCATTTACTAAATACCCTAATTTAGCAATGAAAAATTTATTTGATGGTATTTCAACTGTTGTAGAGAATCATGCTCCATTAAAACACTTATCAAGAAAAGAAAGAAAAATAAGATCTAAACCATGGCTTACCAAAGGTTTATTGAAATCAATAAAAACAAAAAACATATTATTTTATCAATGTTTTAAACAACAAAAAACACATTTGTTAACAAAATATAAATCATATCTTAATAAATTGACAAAATTAAAACTGATAGCGAAGAAAAAATACTATTTTAATGAATTATCTAGGCATAAAAATAATCTAACACAACAATGGAAATTAATAAACGAAATTATTAGTCACAAAAAGCATCAGCACGATGGGATTAATGTTATAAAAGATTCCAGCGAAAATAAAATTTCTGACAAATCTGTAATTTGTAACAAGTTAAATAATTAGGGCCAAGTATGGATGCTAAAATTCCCAAAACTTCTACAAAACAATTTGATATACCAAGCAAAATTAAATCATTTCAATATGACTACATAACACCTGAGGAAATCCTTTAAGAGTTTGCCAAACTTGATACTTCTAAAGCTTCTGGACCTGAAAATGTACCAAATAAATTATACAAAATAATAGCACCAATATTATCTCCACATTTAAGTAAGATTTTTAATCAATGTTATGAAGTTGGTATCTTCCCTTCTATACTAAAATCAGCTAAAGTAATACTAGTTTATAAATCTGGACCCGAAGATCAAATTAATAACTACAGACCAATTTCAATTTTATCTCCAATTGCTAAAATTTTTGAAAAATTGTTATACAATAGGCTAGAAAAATTTTTGTTTTCTAACAAAGTTATCACAAATCAACAATTCGGATTTCGTAAAAATTATTCAACAGAAATGGCCATAATAGATTTACATAATAAACTACAAAAAAATGTTGATGAAGGTGATTATACTTGTTGCATCTTTTTAGATTTATCAAAGGCCTTTGATACGGTTAACCACAAAATTCTATTACAGAAAATAAAAAAATATGGTATTAGAGGTAATATGTATACTCTTCTTAGCAACTATCTGAACAACCGCAAACAATTTACCACATGCAATGATGCTAAATCTAACACTAGTACAGTCTTGTGTGGTGTGCCACAAGGCTCTACTTTGGGCCCCTTGCTCTTTTCTTTGTATATCAATGACTTACCATTGCATACTAAATTTCATGTCAATTTATTTGCGGATGATACGGTTCTAACAATCAGACATAAAAACATTGAAATTCTTCAGCAATTAGCTAACCAAGAACTCTGCATTATTGATGAATGGATGAAAACCAACCGTCTATCCTTAAATTATTCAAAATCCACCTATTTTGTAACAGCCTCAAAACAAAAGAAGAAAAATTTAAATAAATTTAGCATCAATGTAGGACAACGTGTAATTCCCTACTCATACTGCACAAAATATTTAGGTGTAGTATTTGATCAAGATTTAAAATGGCAAAACCAAATAAATTCCATTTTATGGAAGCTTGCTAACGCAACCAGAATTCTGTCGAAAGTGAAACATTTTGTCAATAAATCAATTCTTGTTAAGCTTTATTATAGCTTTGTCTATCCTCATTTAAAATATGGTATAGTTGCATGGGGTAATACTAACAAAACAATACTACATAAACTACAAGTAGCACAAAATAAAATAATTTGTAATATCAACTTTAAATCCATAAATGACTGCATTAAAATGAATACCTATTACAGTTCAATAAGTTTACTAAAAGTTAATGATATTTATCAACTTGAATTGGCAAAATTTATGTACTTATATCATCATAATAGACTACCTGAAAATTTTAATCATTATTTTAAATCAGCCAAAAATCACCACTCCTACACAACTAGATCAATTAGTAATCAAAATTACTATTTGGAAAGATTAAACTTCCATTGTAGCCAAACTTCCTGCAATTTCACTGGAGTAAAACTTTGGAATAAAATCCCTTTTGAGCTAAAAAACTTATCTAAACCTCTTTTCTGTAAGCAATTTAAAAATAATTTGCTAAAATTGTATTAAATATTTTAGTCTCTGATGTGAATTACATAAAATTATATACACCATAAAAGCATGTAAAATATTATTCTAATTAATTAAAATTGCTTTTTTGACATTAAACATATATGTATATATATATTTTTTCTCTCATCTCTTATTTTTGTGTTTGTTTGTGTTTGTGTTTTTTTAATGTCAGCATATTGATTAAAAAATTTTACTTACCATCAAATATGTAAATTTTTTTTTGTTTTATTGTAACAATGTAATACGTATTACTTGTATATAATGTGAATAGTTTTTTTGTGTGTGTTTTTTTTTTTTTTTTTGCTTTTTTTTATTTTTATTTATTTATTTTTTTTTTATTGCTTTTGTATCAACTTAGTTTTTTTACTCTCAAATATGTATTTTTAAAAAAAAGGGCAGTTTTTTGACTTGATGACCATTTAATGGTCTTTCACTGTCCTGTTTGTTTAACTGAAATTAAAACAAATTCATATTCGATCAGACTTTTTCTTAATATTCTTCTTCAAATGGGTCATGTACTGTGTTTACTGAAAAAAAAATTTTTTTTTGTTGAACAAACAAAAATAAACTTCTTGTCTTGTCTTCTTGTCTTTCTTAACTGCTTCTGGAAACAAAATAATAACGTAATACATTATTTTATTTTTCCATGAAAATCAAAGAAACACGCGATGCTAAACAACTATCGTCTAACCTACTTAATTAAATATCTTTTTTATTTTTAATATTGGAATATTCAAAACGAAGTCTTTCAAGAAATTTAAGTAGATTGGTATTTGACTGGGAACATGCCTAAACGTGGTCTAATCCGTAATATAAATCTGTTTTAAAAAATCAGTACATATGTAAAATTATTAGCGCATTATGTATTAATGTTCTAAAAAATGAAAATTGAATTTAACCCTATTCAGACTGGGCTTTTTGAAAACTTTGTACGACTGGGGGGGGGTTGAAAATGCCTGCGCTCTTTGCTTGCTTATATCTCAACAATTACTAGCGTTAGAATTGTCATTTAAATTTGTATAGAAAGGAAATTTTATATTCTTTTAATATAGATACTTAAATGTTGCATTTAAACATCGTTTGGCAGTGAAAAATCAAATTTTCAAAGGGAAGTCAATTTTCGTAAATTGGCTGAAAACGAGGGAGCGATTTGAGAGAATTAACGACTTCGGCAGTTTGTCGAACGTCATTAATCCGTAAAATTAGAAGTAAGAATGCTGACAGCTGAAATCCACTCGGCAAGATTATTACTGTTTACAAAGAAAAAAAATTCTACACAAGCAAATCTGCTAAAAGCTGGTTTTATTAGTGTTTACAACGCTTTCCTCTTTGCTATTGATCAAATAATTTTTTGAATTCACTCACTTTTGTGAACAATTTAGGCAAGAAATTTTATAACATAAAAAGAAAGCAAAGTATTGCACAAAAAAATTGTTAGTAGTTCCACATCGCAGGGAACTCACCTTAATTTTACCTCACTATAAAAGAATATTTCGACTTGACTAATTTATTTAGAGTTGATTGCTTTCATCACATCGATTTTTTTAATTTTACAGAAATCCTTTTTTGTTTCGAATGTTTTTTTCTTTTGGTTAAGTACGCTAATTCATTAATAAAATATTTCTTTATTAAAATTTTGCTAACGTTTTCTGACGTAATTGTTTAACTTTTAATTGTCGTACGACTTGTTTAATTAGTTAGGTCTAGTTTTAGTAAGAGTTGCAAAAAATTAAAATGTTTTAAAAAAGTAATTTAATTACCATCAACTTATATTTCAACTGTGACGAGTAACGTAACTTTGTTCAAAACTTATGAAACTGATATTTTTTTTGTGATAGAAATTATTCAATTAATTGTTTGAAAACCAAAAACAACAGTAAAATCATAGAATAATATTGCATTGAAGAACAGCTCAATGTATTTTGTTTGAATATTTTTTGAGTTTGTTTATGTAAATTTTTGAAAACTGTTACCAGGCTGAACAAAAGATTGGAAGCGCCATTTTAATGCCTTTTTTTTTTCATTCCGGACCTGATATTTCTGATGTACATATTTCACACCGACGTTTTTTTCTGATTGAGGAGGAAATATTGATAACAAACCGGTATAAATACTTGGTTTCACGACATTTTCGCTAAGTATCAACTTTATTGTAGAATTTCACTGGTTAGACCAGTGGTTTTTAAACGGGGTGCCACGGCACACTAGAGTGTCATTTGTATTTTGCTAGAGTGCTGCAAACTATTGCACATTATTCACTAGTCCAGGAAAACGGTTGAGTGTTGTAATGTTATTTTGAATTATCAGCTTCAGTGTTACTACATATATCTGTTTCTACATATTTCTCAACCTATGTGCCGCGAAAGATTTCGGAAAAAAATTAGCTAGGGACGTCGAATATTGCCCTTTTTACACGTGAAATATGTAATACGCGGAGCGAAGACCGTTTTTATTTAGAAAAAACAGATTTAGGAAAGGAAATTCACTAGAGAGACCGTGAATGCAGGTGAAGAGCTTTTTTTTAGACATCACATAATTTTGGGGGCGGAAATTAAGGCTCCTAGCTAAAGTCCGCCGCGAACTTCAAAAGATACCAATTTTGTGCCGCGACCAGAGCAACAGTATTTTCAGAATAAAACTGATTTTAGGAACAAAAGCTAGACATCTGAGCCCAATTCTGGGTGAAAACTTTTTTTTAGTGATCATTTGATTTTGGAAACAAAATTTAATAATAATGCTCTAAAGGTGCCGCGATTTTTGAAAAATTTCAAAAATGTGCCGCGATCGGAAAAAGGTTGAGAAACACTGGGTTAGACCTTGCCTTGGATGAAAGGTTTTACTAATTTCAAAACGAGACTAAAACCAACTTCAAACAAATTTTGTTTGCGCGGCTCCGCGTGTTTATTCATTGCTAATACACTTGCTGCATTTATGCAACAAATATCAAGCAAATACGAAAATGCAATTTTGGTCCATTTTCGTGACTTGGTTTTACTCGAATAAAATGTAATTTTTGGTCTACAATGTCTGTACCTCCTTTTGTATAATCACATAATTTGTATAAAGCGGATTTCTTGTTTTAATCTTTTGAAATTTTAAAAATAGTGTACTGTACATTGTTAATAAGATTGCAATATTTCGCTTTCCTTTGGTTTTAGAGTTTACAATAAAAGAATTGAGTTTGATATTTTTTTCAGGTTCGTTCCAATAAACTTTTTAGAAACCAATATCTCTGTTACACACTTGCTTATTTCGTTTGATATTTCTCTGCGCTTAGCTTGAATAGTTCCGATGGTAGTAACATTCCGCTCCAATAGCCATTATACCAAAGGTATTGAAGTGTATGATCGATCGTAAGAACAACTTTTATGATAAAGCCAAATCAAGTGGTCGGGATTTTATCCGAATTTGTTAGAAAATTTTATACAAAAAGAAATCTAAATCTAAAGTTACTTCTTTTTCTACATAAACAACTTTCCTTGGAAAGTGAGATTGAAAGCGTTTTATTGCCTCGTAAAGTGCTTCAGTAAACATAGTTAAAGAACGGTTTAGTCTCAATTTCTTCGTGTTTTAGAACAACAATCTGCCAACAATCAATTAAATTTATTGGACCCAAAATTTGGAATACTTTGCCTCAAGAAATTAAAAACTGCTCTACATTAGTTTCTTTCAAAAACAAACTAAAAATTTATTATCTAACTGGCGTAATACCCGACGAATCTACGTAAACATTGTGCCGTACCTGCAACATAGAAAAAAACTTTTTTTTTTTTCTGCCTGCTGCTGTTTTCTTTTTATATTTCAGGTCATCGTCGATATCAATTCAAGAATTCAACTCTACATGCACCTGGAACAATCGCTTAATCCCAAATTGTATTAAACTAGTCTTGAAACTCGACAAACTTTTTTTTTTTTTTCCTAACAATTGACCAGATAAAAAAGTTTAATGCCAACAGAGTCTTAAAATAAACTCATATTGGAACTTTAAATAATGCGTTTAAAGAATTTTAAACGAAAATAAATGTGTTACAAAAACAAGTCTTGTCTATAAATATGTTTCTCTTGGGTATGAGTGTAAACTGCATCCGGTTGTAAGCTTATCAACTGATAAGTCGGGATGAATGAGGATACCCAATTACAATTTCCTCCAGGTCACCCTTGGGCAAGGTGTAGTACCTGAAAGCCTCCCTGTGCTGGGGTTACATGCCAGCAAACAATATTATAATAACAAAAAAGGCTGTCTTAATTTTTTTTTGTTTTTATGCATTTTTTTTATTGTCTTGTTTTGTTTTAGGCATTTTTTTTTAAATTTTTTATACTCGTATATCTATTTTTTCTCTAGGTGATGCAACCATGCAAGCCGTTACCTTTACTAGTGTAGTTTATTGAGTTTTTGCATGTTACAACGTTGTTTCGTTTTGTTGCATGTCCCTTTTTCCGTGGTGTAATTACGTTGATGTAAGTATTTTGTTCGACAAGTGGCGGAAATAAAAAACGACTGATTTGTTGCAGCGGATCGAACGCAGCGGATCGAAGCAACGAAGTTGTGAGTTTGATTCTCACCCAAAGCAATGAAGTCGCGTTGAAACCTACGTTTATGTAGAAAAAGAAGTAACTTTAGATTTAGATTTCTTTTTGTATAAAATTTTCTAACAAATTCGGATAAAATCCCGACCACTTGATTTGGCTTTATCATAAAAGTTGTTCTTACGATCGATCATACACTTCAATACCTTTGGTATAATG